>JAOTRH010050433.1:0-19391 GCA_034768845.1 Heliamphora exappendiculata
GTTTAAAGGTATTTTTCAAATTAATACAGTCTCTAATATAATTTTATGTTACTTTTCTAGTATCAACTTAAATAATTTCAATAAACTTTATGGTTTCGATAATATAAAAACAAATGAAAATTAAAATTTAAATCAAATTGAGTGAATTACATTCCACATTACAAATAAATAGATTCTGAACATGGAGAAAGAATTATAAATCAAAATTTTTTTTTATTTGATAATTTTTCAATCAATTAAGTGGAAGTTTAAACTAATCTATATATTTTAAAAAGTAAGATTCATTTCTTTTATAATTGGTTTGGTAATTGATTTTATCAAATCAATGTTGATATTAAAATTAAAATTAATATGTATCTCAATCGTTCAATGTCATAGAGGGAGGAGAGAGAATAAATTTTGTGAAAATTAATATTAATCGTACATTTGAATTAAAATATATCTCAAGTATTCATAAAAATAACACGTATGACATTTTATTAAAACTAAGATCCCTTATTATATAGATTTCACTTATTTCTTTGTGCAAATACCAAATAAAAAATCAATCAAATTAAATCTTAGCATCAAAAGAAACTTAATTACCTTAAAGATCAAAATCAAGTAATGCCAAAGTCCTCCCTACAATAAAGAGTTCAAATTGCATGAATGGTGCAATTCAGTTTTTCTATTACTAAATCATGTAAGCATAATTTCTGTTGCCTTTTCAAATACATAGCCTCTGTTATATTTCAAAGCTATGAAAAACATTCAAAGCATATCAATACTTGGTAGGCAAGAATAACTATAATTCCTATTTAAAAAATCAATCAATTTGTTAAAACTCCTTTATGTGAGAACAACTATAAATAGTACTATAAATGATTGTGATATATAGTTTATATACCCACTGAATAAGTTGGGTTTGAAAAACAAACAAATTAGGTTTGAAAAAATCAAATTTTTGATTTGATAGCATATATCCCTCGAATTATGTTCAAGGTAAAATTAAATGTGTTCTCGAGAGAACGCATTTTCCAAAAGAATATTTCACAATAATTATATCTCATTTTAAATTGCTCTCAATAATTAATTTTAAAAATATGTCTAATATATTTTTAAAAACACTAAACTTTATATAGATATATATATGCATACACATGTTTGGGTTTGTTTATTTCGCATGATTAAATCATGGAGGATTTGTATTTATAAATTGCATTAACAAATCAATACTATATATTATTGCAAAATGTTATTAGCATTCTGAGCTTGAAAGTTTTAATTCTATTTTTTTAAAATTTTGAATTTTTAAAAGAAATAAATATATATATGTGCCAATTAGATTGATTCTATCCATAAATTTTTATTTTTTAAAATTATCTTTATACTGTTTTTTAATTGTTTCCTACATGCGTTTAAAAATAATTGACAACAAGTTTAAATTTAAAATAATTCAAAATATATATTGAGATTGGATTAAAAATAGTTATTGTTGAAAACTAATTAAAGGATGCACAAAATTTTTAATTTAAAATAATTCTAATACATCTCATAATTAGTTTCCAACAAAAATCATTCTTAATATATTCTGAATATATATTTTTATATAGTTTATACTTTTATATTATATATTACATTATCTTATAAGTTCATTAAACTCCAAAGTTCTAATTTATTTTTATTAATTTTAAAATAAATAAATTCACATGTCAAATACTTATTGATTTTTCTTATTAAGTTTGAATTGTACCCATTAATTAATTTTTTCTTTGAAATGAAAGTTTATATGGCTACCGTTTTTTTTATTTTGGGTTAATTACTCTAGAATTCTATTTTGGTGACTTATTTTAGAATAAATCTCATGTAGTAAATTATTATTCCATGAAGTTATTATTTAAATATTTAAAACTTTTTTTAACATTTATACCCTTATGTGTTATTATGAAAATTGAATGAATATATATATATATATTACGTATACAGTTTAGATATGAAATATATATATTTCATTGTAATTATTTGGCCGGATGTAATAATACGAATTTCATTAATTTACTATTTATGGTAATTATATTATATGATTAATGGTTTGATATGGTATACCATATTCAATCGAAAATATCTCTGTATTTTTTAGAATTTTCTTACATTATTGTTGTGGACTTATTATGAAAAGTTTACGTGGAACACTATTCACATGTAACCATAAAAAATCTCTATTTTTTGTGCGCATCAATTTGTTTAATATATGAATGAGAATGGTTATTGCAAAAATAATAACATTATTATTTGTCATGGGAATTGTTGTTGCTGAAAATGATAATATTGTTATTCATCATAAAATTTTATTACAGAAAAAGAGAAAATTAGAATATAATAATTTTTTTTTGCAGAAAATGATAACACTGTTATTTGTAATGAATTATATTTAATAATGAGATTTGATGTTATGTGAAATGATAATTATATAATACGAAATTAGAATATCCAAATACCATATTGACCACTATAATTGCTCATTAAAAAATTTGCGTAAATCACTATATATATCATATTAACAAAACGAAATATATATAACTTGTATATATCTATGTATATCTATTTATTTACCATAATTACATATGCAATTCAAATATTTAATGTATATAGAATTACCGTAATTACATATTTTAAGTTTGTTTCCTATGAAAAATATGCATTACCAATTTATATAGCGATCACAATGGAAAATGTTCGGACTCATTTTAAGGGCATTTTAAATACAATATATGAAAATGGAACATAGTAGAATAGTAGTTTAAAGTTTGGTCCTTATCCCAAAAAAAGTAGTCAAAATGAAACTTTAGACCAAATCACCATTTAATTTTTAAGTTGAAGTATTTACTAAATATAAATATTCATATCATGTATTGTTTTTATATTTCTTTATAATTTCTTTACAAAATGTGATATGCCATTAAAATGATTATTGGGTATTAATTAAATATTTCAAGTTGAATCAATAAATCACAAATTCAACTATTAAGTTATAGTATATGAATTTACTAAATTTTTAAATATCATAATTTTTAAAATAACTTAATAAAATAAATAAAAATATGTTATAAATTCTTTCCTTAATATGACCATATTATACAGAATATACTTATTTGTAAAAATTATTTGAAGATATATTAATTTTGTATCTTTTATAACATAAAATTTACAATTAACATTATAACAAATATTGCAATTACTCTAAGTATTTTTATTTTGATAATTTGACGTAAAATTATATTTTATGTAAGTTTAACAATGTTTAAAATAATTATTTTGTTACCATTTTAACAAATATTGAATTATAAATTTTATGAAGTATTTTAAGTTGAATTAGTATCAAGTTAAAAAATTATTTAGATTTATTTAAAAAAAAGGCAATAAAACTAATTTATTATTAAAAAATTATAATAAATAAATTTTTAAGATTCGTAACTTATTTCGGTGCTATAAAAAGGCTTAAATAATATATTCGTTTATTTATTATTTTCATCCCATGTATAGCACAAGCTGATTGCTGGTATAAAATTAAACTAATTCAATTTTATGAGTTAATCGGACGAAACTGTTGTGCTTTAAGTAATTTGATTTTTACTATATTTTTATCATTGGCTCCGTTGGTTATATAGAATTTGTCAAGTTTATTGTCCACACAAATAATAAAATTCATTCGATATTTGTAGTAATGTAATTAGAAAATATTTGTTTAATTATTTTTTCTTCAAATTATATTTGTTATTTATTTATAAGTAAATATAATATAATTATATAGCTACAAATATTAAATTAATTTTATTTCTTATTTAGATAACAAGCTCAACAAATTTTATATAATGAACATATTAAATTTTAAAAACACAACAACATTATGTCTCTTAAAAATCTACACGCACCGCCCACTTTGTAAAATAAGGATGAGATGACATTAAAAAGAAAAAGAGTACACTTATTTCAATAAGTGTGGAGTAATTATTTAGTATTTTTAGAGTATTATATAACAAATTTATGTGGTACTCTTGTGTAATTTAGTGATGATAAATTTTACGGTAAAAATAGTTAAAAGACAAGAGTAATTATTCAATACTTCTTGAGTACTATGTACAAGTTCAAGTGGTGCTTTCACCCAATATAATGACGATAAATTTTACGATAGAGACATAATAATTTACCTTTGTTGAGCAATTAGAAAATAAAAAATAACACATATTATATAGATAAATATAATTTATTTGCTATGAATATCATATAACATCGCCTACATGGTACTTCAGGAGTATCTAATAAGTTGCCAAGAGACAAATGGTAACTCAAGTAGTATATGTTGTGATTAGTTATTTATCGAAAGTAACACGTAATATTGTCTACATAGTACTCTAAGAGTTCGTAATAATTTTCATAGGAGTGATTTAAAATTTTAAATTGATGCATGTAGTCGAATTGATTGAATATTTAAGACTCGGGCTAAATGTGAGAATTTTGCTTATTTTTGTCTTCGCTGAATATTTTTTATTTTTTGATTAAATTTTTTTATTTTTTGGAATCATCTCGATGAGATGAATCCAAATAAATTTTTTAATCAAAAGATGAAAAAATTTGTTAAAGACGAAAATAAATAATACAAAATTTGGTTTATTAGTTTATTTTTATTTATTTTTGCTTTTTTTGAATTTTTTTAACATTTTGATCAAATTTTTTTATTTTTTCGGCTCACTTTGATAAAAAAAGTCAAAAACTATAATAATTTGACTAAATAAAAATAATTAATTAAAAATAAAAATAATTAAAATCAAATAAATATATAAGCAATTATTTCAAACTAAGCACGTTATTATTGTGATTATGAATTTTTATATTTTCTTTTATTTTAATTACAAGTTATAATATTTACCAAACGCTCATAACTGTTACAAGCTACAATTTATAAATTACTAGTTTTAGTAATTCCAAGCACTACCACCATAGTTGTGGGTTGCTTGTTATTAAATATTTTTCCTTGTCAATAAATGCTAAACTGTATAAAAAAAATATATTTCAACCTCATTGTATGTGAAACATATAAAAATTGTCGGTTTGACATATTATATAAATGGATGAGATGCGTTTTCTCTGTTACATGATTAGTTGTATGTATATGTAGTATTACTTTTGTTGCTTACAAGTGGAGGATAGCGTACAAAAAATTATATTGATATTTATAAAAAAAAATAAACTTATACGTGAAAGTGTATTGGTATTTCATAAAATGTGTATTAAAATTCTATGTTTGCGAGTTGTGTGGTGGTGTTTGGTATTGGTGAAAGTAGTAATTTATAGATTAAAATTTATAGTAAAAATTTTAAGTATTTAGTAAAAATTAAAGGTGCTCGACAAAGCTACCGCTGATTGTTTTTAGTTTTTTACTATTAATTTTAGTTATAATTTAGAGTGATTTACCCTCAAGTCTCCTTTTTATAAGTTACTTGTAATTAAGTCCCAATCCAAAACTTTTAACCTAAGAAATTCTATTCCAAGGTGAATGTTTCAAATTACCCTATTTATTATTTGGTATTCATCCCACGCTAACCAAATATAACCCAACCACTCCTAACACTTGGCCTACAACTAAGCTACTTTTTCTAATATGAATGTAATATTACCAAAATGAAATGATTTGTTTCATTATGGTAATGTTTAAATTTTTATCATTGCCAGGATCTTTCAAAATGAAATGATTTATTTCATTATAGTAATGTTAAAAAAATTTTAAAATGAAATGTTATATTATGATATTGTTATTATTTTAAAAAAAATAATAAATATTTCATTCTGTTATTAAACATGAGAATTTTTATAGTTACTGATGCATGAATTTAAAAAATTACATGTTTTAGTAATAGAGACTTTTTGTAAAATGAATAATATAATCTTAATATTATTTTTTTTGAAAATAAAAACAATAATCATAAAAATGTCCTCAATTTCAAAGTTGTAAATGCGCTAATATTTAGAAAATGGTATTATTCTAAAAATCTATAGTTGTAATATTTTCAGTATTTAAATATGTAAATGTTCACATATTTTAATGTTTTCATATTTTCATTATTTGTTAATACTTGATTATTTTCATTATTTGTTAGTAATACTTTAAATGGGGGCATAATAGTCCAAATTTATTAAAAAATTTAAAAATAAGAATAGTCAATTTGTAACTGGAACTTAACTCAATATAATTAGTAAAAATGGAATTTTTCGCTAATTAACTCTATAATCTATAAGTTTTTTTAAACACTCAAAATTTCTGCTACAATTCATAATTATTTTTTTTTATTTCAGTTATAAATTATGATTTTTTTTAAATATTTACAACTTTTATTACAAGTTACCATCTATAAGTTATTAGTTTAAGAAATGCCAAACATTACTATTGTAATTTGTAGTTAAAATAAAAAAAATTAATTATAATTTATAATAAAAATTATAAATATTTAAAAAATTATATAATTTATTATTAAAATTAATAATAAAAAATTAAAAATTATTAATAGTAATTTTGCCGAAGCCCTATGCCATCCAAGGGAAGGTGGTGATTAGGCGGAACAAATGTTCCGATTGACAATAACTTGAATATTTAATTGTAAAATAAATTTTGAAAAGAAGTTTGCATAGTGCCATACAGTTAAGGGTCCGTTTGGCTGCCACTTTAAACTGGGTTTTTGGCATTTTTTGATAAAAGCATAATTGCATAATAAGTCGGAAAGCAACCTCACTTTAAGCTACAACCAAAAATACAAAAAAAAAAAAAAAAACATGAAAAAGCCCGCTTAAAATCCTTGAATAAAAAAGTTGATGGTTTTTGTTTTAAGCTTTTGCCTCGTTAAGTAAGACTAAAAACCAATTTTAAGTTGGCAGCCAAACACCTGCTTAGATCTTTAGAAGTTGAGGCTAAGTGGGTGTTGGTTTCATAGTTTTTTGAGTTGCGCGTAGGGGTGGAAATTTGTCATACTCATTTCCGTTCCCGCGTGTTCTCGTTCAGACAGTGTTCGAGTTTTTCTCACTCCCAATAACGAATGAAGTGGTAATGATATTTGTTTTTTTTATTTAATTTTTTTTTATTTTGTTTTTGATTATATAAAATAAATATTTTTTAAAATATTAATATACATATAAAATATATATTTTATAAATATTAATATACGCATAAAATATATATTTTATAAATATAATAAATTCAAAATATTAAAATATTATATATTTTATCTCTATTTTTTTCTATTTCTTACATTTTGTATATTTACTTACATTGATTTATCAACTATTTTTTATTTATTATATTATTTATAATTTTTATTAATATCACACTTTTAAATCTTAAAAATTATTTTCGAAATATCTCTGTTCCAGTCCTATTTTTCACTATTTTTCTGATAATTTTTTTATTCTCATCCCGATCAAATAAGATATGAAAATTGGAGAGCTAATTTCTCGCCCGTCGCATCCCGTCCCATCCCATTGTCTTTTTTAGTTGTGCAGGTTACATTTAGTTGGATTGAGAGAAGAATTTTAATTAATTTATTTTTGGCTTTGAAAGTTTTTTAATTAATCGTCAACTCATTAGATCGTTAAACTCAACAAGTTAGGTGATTTTTTTATAGCAACTTCAATTCGTAATTTAGATAATTTAGCAAATTAAAAAGTTATATAACTTCTTTTCATCTTTTTAGAATTTGTTTTTAAAAAACAAACAATTCTATTGTGATTTCTAAATGAAAATTATAGATTCTACCTAACAACTTAGTACAAACTATTGTAAATAAATGAAGACCATGTCCTTTTTAGCAACAAAAAAAAGCAATAATGAAAAAAATAAACAATAATGAAAAAAATTATTAGGACCAATCATAGTAGTTTAGTGGTTTAAGATTGTCACTAAAAACACCCGTAAACATGGAGGTTTTGTGTTCGACGACTCTCGTTGAAAGCGTCCTGATTTAATTGATACTTGTGATTTACGGGTGATTATAGGTATCCAAAAATTTATGTTTTAAGGATTGGTTCAAAAAGCCATACCTTCACGTGGTTCATTCGTTATAAAAAAAATTAATGAAAAAAATAAAATGTAGAGGATAAGGATTGGGATCTACTGGTCCCGTCTAAACTGGCTGAGGTGTCAGGGAGGAACATCACGCCTGCACAAGAAAGGGGTCAGATGTTCATCGGTGGCTTTATACCGGTGGACCCTCCGACGATCGAGTCAGGTAAGGGATTTTAGAGAGAAAGAGGGGCTTGAGAGAATATTTTGACGGAGTTTTGGTTTAGTAAAAGAGAGCATACATGTGTCTTCCAACTTGATGGCTATTTGTAGGAAAAACATATATTTGACCCGTCATTGGAGTCCGACCCAATCCGAGCAGGTCGGGTTGTACTTTCTCTCTCTGATTAATGCATAGCAATTAATATCCTAATAGTGACTTATTAGCGTCATCATTAGATATCTCTACAAGATCTTTCTGCAAATGCCTTTTGTCATGTCAAGAAATCCATCAGCATTCAGATTTAGCTTGGGCTAAACTACATGCCTCATCTGGGCTAGGGCTAAGCTTTCTCTATTGGGTGTCCTGGCCCCTGAATAGGCCCACTTGCAACTGGTTCTTTATCATCAGATCACTTTTCTGATATGCATATCGTGGGACATGATTCTCAATATCAACCAACTAGCTTAGCCCATGGTTCAGACAATCCGTCTTGACTGGCCATGGGTGCCGAGCATTCCTCGCAATGGTGCCGAGCACCATATCCTCGGGGGTTGGGGGCCGAACTCCCCTAAACTTGGAGCTGAGAACCATTTGTTCGGGTTTATATTCCGAGGTCCATGAACCTCGGATACGCTATTCGAGCAGCTCAGCTCATTACCCGAGTTAGCACATATGCCGAGAAGCGTTTCGTGGTTGAAAGGTCTGTTGCACTGTATATCCTTTCACATGTCCAACACGTGACTCTGGTCAGCCCATACGTGCTCCACGTGATTCTGGTCGGGACTTGATCCCCCTCGTAAAGAATTGATTCTTTAATTGGCCTTCTAAAATAGCAAGTTTGATTTTTACCTTTTTACTCAAGTAACTCAACCCGACCCAACCTATTCACCTGTACAATTAGCGCGAATTAAATAGGGTTGGATTAAAATGGATTAACGGAACACTTCTAATAATTATCTTTAGTTTTTAATTATTGTTTTGGACATAGCCATTTGTTTTTACTTTTATATTTAGGGTTCATTTTTTTCTTGTTCTATATTATAAATTATTGGTTGAGAGAAAAAGAAAGGCTCTAATTGACAATTTTGATTTTTAAATTTTTTGATTAAAAAAGTCAAATAATTAAGGTTGTTTGTTTGGCAAAAAAAATAAAATATCAAAAAGCTAATAACTCAAATTAAAACACAAACTTCTACAATTTTTAAAGTACAATAATATCTTTTATTCATAACTTATTTACTATTACTATTAACTACATATAATTATTAATATTAAATATATAGAAAAGTAAAATTGTTCACTTTAAACACAAAATAAAAAAAGTTAGCATTTTATTCAAACAACTAATTTCAAAAAAGTTAACTTAAAAATTAAGTTATCAAACAACCTACTTAATTTGAACCTAATTTAATTTTTTAGCTAAAAATACAAAAAAAATTAAAAAATTAACTTTTAAACTAATTGCCAATAACCTTATTCAAGACTTACTTCTAAATATTGTATTTAATTTAATTTTTTCTTAATTTAATATTTTTATAATAAATTAAATATTGCTCACATGTCATGTCTCCCCTTCAAATTTATATATATAGACTATAATAAAATACTTAGTGTGAACGGAATTGGCTTATGTTTTTCTAACTACCATCATTTAATTTTTTTTATAATAAGCTGCACTCTCTCGCCATTTTTTTTTATATTTTCCTTAGCTTTAAAATTCTAATTTTAATTTTGTATAATTGTTTCATTTCTTTTCAATATTTCTATCTTCTCTCTCCCTTTTCTTGAGTATTTCATTTAGGCTCCATTTATTTCAATGTAAAAAATTTTATATAAAAAATAATTTTGTAAAAATTATTATTTTTACTTGTATTTTCTGGTGTTTGATTAAAATTTGAAAAATAAAAATGAAAGATGAGAGTAACCAAAGATGGGAAAAATTTTGGTGAAAAATTTCGAAAGAATTTCGAAAGAATTTATGCGGGAATGATTTGTCTCTCATTCTCTCATTTTTATTTGTTATAAGAATAATCAAATGCGGTAAGAATTTGGTGAAAGTTCTGACGGTATATTTTAAAATTAACTTACGAGTTAATTTTTTATAAGTCAAATTTAGTTTAATGAGGTAAAATATTTTACTAAAAAATATATTTTACATAGGTATTATTAGCCAAACAGTAAAAATTAAGTAAAATATTTTATTTAAAAATATTTTATATCAAAATAAATAAAGCCTGAATGTAATTTATCTTTTCGGGATTCAATATTTTTAAAGCTTTTTTGTTTTCTAATTAAGAAAAACATCCCACGTGCGCGTTCCAACCATCCATAGAATTAACTCGTTTGTTTTCACTTAGGTAAATTTTTTGGATTTTTAGTTAAAAATATTAAAAGTTTAAAATTGTTTATTCACTAAAAAAAATTAAAAAATTAAATTAAAATATAAATTTACATAATATTTTATTTAAACTCTCACTATTCTCAAATACAATAATATTTTTTATTCATAACTTATTTATTATTATTACTAACTATATATAATTGTTAATATCAAATATATAAATGAGTAAAATTATATATTTTGAACAAAAAGAAAAAAAATTTAGTTTTTTATTTAAATAATTAACTTAAAAAAAATTAATTTAAAAGTTAGTTTACGAAATAATTTACTTTAAATTAAATTTAACTTTTTAATTAAAAATACAAAAAATAAAAAACTTAATTTATAAGTTAATTGACAATCGGAGCCTTGTTTGCTTTTTATTTGGAAAATCTCATTAGGACTGACAATTCAATGTTTGTTTTTTATTTGGAAAATCTGATTAGGACTGACAATTCAATATTTACAGGTTTCTAAACCCACAATAATCGAAGCGGGAGCATGCTGCGCCGGAACAGTACGTTCGTACTATGCTTTTAAATAGTGTATGTTTTGAGTAAATTTTTATGATTTAATCCGTTCATTAGGTAGAATTCGTCGAGTTTGTTTGACATGTGAAAAATTAAATTCCTCGGATGCCTATAGCTTAGTGATTGAATAATATCTTCTAATGTAATTTTATAAATAAATAATAAAAATTATAATTTTTAAAATTATTTTTAAACAAATGTTAATCAATCATTAAGCTACAGGTATCCGATGAATCTGATATTTTTTGTATTTAACAAACTCAACAAGTTCTACGTAATAAACGAATTAAAGCATAAAAAATTATTCAAAAAACATACTCTTTGAGAGCGCAGCACGAGCGTGCTGCCTATTAAGCACAACACGCTCCCAGATCCCCCAATAATAATCCGAATTAAGTTGATACGACTTATTTATTTATTTTATTTATTTGTATTTTTAGTGTGTTTTTTTTTATCTTTTAATCAAAGTAATGTTTCTTTTACTAATATTATACAGTGACAAGCCAAAAAATTTTTTGATAAGAATATACAAAAAATTTATAAAAAATAAAAATAAATTAATAAGTCAAATTATATATTATTTATTTTTTTAATAAGTTTTTAAAATTTTAAATTATTTTTTTTTACTTTTGCAATACTCTCATTAAGAAAATCAAAAAAATAAGTGTATGAATAGCTTTCATGCATTCAAATGTGAACTTTGAAAAGCGGTAAGTGCATATATTTGAACACAAATTTAAACGCACCCTTCCCGCTGCCTCACATGAGATGAATTTTATAATTATATAAGTACTCACCCATGCAAAAGGAATATATCAAAATTTGTATAGAGTATCATGCATACACAAAAAAAATAGATACTATTTAGAAGGTCGGCCAATTTAAATTTATAAGGAAATTGTTGTCACAGATGCTCTCACGATAGCATAAATGCGGTGTTTAGTAAAGCTACTATTAATAGTTTTTAACTTTTTTTTATTAATTTTATCTGTAAGTTATAAATTTTTTTAAATACTTATAATTTTTACTACAATTTATAATTATTTTTTATTCTATTTCAATTATAACTTATAATTTTTACCAAACACATGTAATTTCTACTATAAATTACAATATATAAACTACAAATTTTTATAATACCAAATACCACCAAAATATTAAACCTTTTGGTGACTAATAACCTACATAATTAATGTTTGAGACTTCTAGTGAACAGTTACTCCAAGAGAAAAAAGTTTTTGGCTATGTTTGAAATATTAGCTTATTTGCTTATTTTATATAAAAATAAAATATTTACCAAATGTTTTTGGAAAATTCTAATCTTTTAGAGTTATAACTTGTTTTATTAGGATTGACATTTTTTTCCTAGTCACTTTTTTGTTATTATTTCTATTTGATTTCTAATTGTGCTTGTTCTAGCAGTTATATTTTTTTAGTGAATTTTTTTTATTATTTAATCAATTTATTATACTTTTTGACTTTTCTCGTCAAAACGATTCGAAAAAGTAAATATTTTTTTTTATTAATATATAAAAAAAGTTTTAAAAAAATTAAAATAAGTCAATAAACTAAATTTTATGTTGGTTAATGTTGTCTTTAGTGAACTTTTTTTTTATCTTTCGATGAAATGGTTTTTACTTTTTTGATTCATCTTATTGAGAAGATTCAAAAAAAAAAAAAAATCAAAACATAGAAAAAATCAAAAAGAAAAAAATAAGCTAAAAATTTACAAAATTTAGCAAACAGGGCATTGTCTAATTTCCCAATGCGACACAAGGAGAATGGGTGCTTGAAGCCCAACACTTCAACCATATTTTTGGACTTTCCTTTGACCAATTGGTCATGGATATTGTCGGTGGTCTTAGGTGTTAGGTTCTGTTTGAGATGATAGAATGGAAAAATCTAAGCTTGGTTGAGAACCAGAATTAATCTCAATTTTTTCTTATGATCTCATTTGGCAATTTGGCTTTAAGTTATTTTTTTTTTAAAATTGATTTAAGTCAAAAAATAAAAAAATTCGTTTGGTGAATCGTATGTAACTTTAAGTCAAAAGACAATAAGCCAAAAAACTTGATTTTAAAGTGATTTTAAGACAAAAAAAACTAAGTTAAGAAAATTATTATAATTTTTAAAAATTTATTTTTATATAAATTTATATTCAATATCGATATTGTTTAATAAATTTTAACGAGTAAATTTTAAAAATATAATTTTTATAAAAAAACAAAAGTATAAAATAAAAATTATGATATTTTTAAAAATATATAAAATTATTTTATGTGAACAAATAAAAAGACTAAAAAGGCTAAAAGCCATTGAATTTCCAAACCAGTTTTTTTTATATAATTTTTTTGACTTTAAACTAAAGATTAAAAAAAAAACTCAATTTAAAATCAACCAAATAAGGACAGTATTGCTATATAATGGTAGGGGTGAAAATAACAAAAAGGAAAATAGTATAGCAATGACAATTTTAAGGAAGAAAATATTTTCCACGGTGATAGTTTTAAAATTATGATCAATAAGATTTAAGTATTTTAGGCTCCATTTATTTTAGTACAAAGTGTTTTTTGATAAAATATTTTATTATTTTTTGTTTTTTGTATTGGGACATGTTGTTTTAGGTTTGACCATTGGCATTTTGTGCTGGAAAGTTGACGAACAAATATTCAATGTTCTTAGAACAAGTTTAGGTGGTGCTCTAACTTCATAATTGTAGGTGTGTTTAATAGGATCCGTCATTTTTTTGTTATTATTTTATTCAATATGTGAAGATGCGTCATTTAATTATTTGAATGGAGCATTGTTCCAAGAGCATTGAATAATTATTCGGAGTTGAGGTGTTTTAAAATTCTAGAATTTGTGTCGTCATAAAATTCTTAAAATGTGAAGGAGTTAAGTTGATTTTGCTTACTTAGGCTTTTGAGTTTTGTATACTTTGGAGTTTGAGAGTACAATTCACCTAAGAAAATTCGTGGTTGTTGAGGGTGAAATTTTGGTCACATAACTACTCGATCAGTACTTAGTCCGCTCAAGCAATACTTAGTCCGCTCAAGCAATCTCAAGGCAATCCTCGTTTGATAAGAGTTTTTTGGATGACTTGCAATATCTCTCTCTCTCTCTCTCTATATATATATATATATGTATGTATGTATGTATGTACATATATGGATGGTTTTGGAGCTCAAGGGACATAAAGAATAGAGAAGAATATTAAAGATCAATTCATACTAATAGAAGTAGAATTCTCTCAATTTCCAAGAGTTCAAAATCAAGATTATTCTTGCTCATTTTAGGAGGAACTTAAGATTATCTTTGAACACTATTTGATACATGTTCAAAGCCTCTTGACTAGAATAACAATATTGTGTGTCCATCCATTGTGTTTGGTGCAATATTTATTGACCGAACTAACAGTTCAATGGGATTTTGAATCGAATAAAATTAATGGAAGCTCTAGAAATATTTTTGAGTAGTCATTGACTATTTTTAATAATTTAATTAATAAATCAATTAATTAAGAATTTTAAAACACAAAAGCAAAATATAATATATTAATATTATTCTATTGAGAAAAAACATATAAATAGATTAAAACTTATAAATGTTCTCGACAACTTCTCATATTTTGTTAACAATACTATTAAATACATATTTTTCAATATATGTAACCAAAATAATCATTCATCCATTGATATCCTATCCGGCTACACAACCGGTTCTTCATAAATTTTATTGCTAAAAAACCTATTTCTATTATTGCAATCACATGTTATAGAATCAATGCAAATTAACTTTTACAAAAAAAATAGCGTAACAAAAATATGACATTCTTATTTGTTTCTTTTAATTTTCTAACGCTACTAATTCCTTTAACCTCAATAAAGAGAATGCCCTTTAGTCAATAAAAAATCACATATTTCATCTTTTATCATTTGTAAACGTTGTTTAGACATAAACGCAAAAAACAAATAAATTGGTTGGACTCTTTCTTTCTTTCTTTTTTTCTTTTATATGAAATATAAGTGAACTCAAAAATGTGTTAGTGATCAATTGAATGTTCAAATGGTATTACCAATCGAGTCCAATGGATTGTGATTGAAATTCCTAAAATGCTCTAGCTTTCCTATTTAACTTTTCATTTTTTGTGCTCGCCTTTTGTAGACACTCTTATTTGGTCTAGTTGGATTTTAGCTTTATTTGGGTGGATCTAATGATGAAAATCAAGATGAATAATACTAAAAAATATTCAAAAGATCACCGAAGGATGATTCGAACTTAATACATCAGAAAAGCACCTAAAAATCTTTAGGCCACAACCTTTATTTAAAACAGCTGCAATGATGATTTTTCCAAAATGTTACAGTTGATCTTCTGTTTTTCGCAACCGCTATGATGATTGCCTCAACTACTATATGAAATTTCAAAAAATCCTAATTAAAATGCCTTGCGACTGCTCTTTTATTTCTAGCAACTACAAACGTTAGTGGACATCACTCTAGACCATTGGCTTATAAATTGGAGCCTCTTGTACGGGTTTTTAATTAGGAGATGAATTCAAGATATCGAAACTCTGCTAAAATACCGAGTTGAAATCTCACCCTTATTTCGTTGATAGCTTTCGAAGTACTGAGATTGGATCAGTTCTAGGCAACTGGAGGATCGATGGATGATCGGTTTATTCTGTCTTCAACTTGAGGGTACGCACAAGTTACCACTCTACAGGTATAATTATATGAATTCTAGTGATTTCCTTTTTACATCTTTTATATCTCAGGGAAAGACCGAAATTAAGTTTAATTTGTCATTTTAAATTTATTATTGGCATACTCTCGTTTCATTTTTCTTTGAAAATTATTTCATCATTTATCATCATTTTAATCAAAATAATTTTAAAAAGGTTCTGAAATTCAATCTTACGCATAGCATGCTCATACCCAACTCATTGATCTTTAAAATTCAGTAAGACAGTGCCTAAAAACTTCACAGTCGCATGCAATAATTGCTGCTACAGATTTGACAATCGAGTAATCACATCATCATGGCTGCGACGATGTTACTTGCGATTTTGTACTTTTGTCTCACTTTTTTAGCGACCATGACATTTTTAGCCACAGCTGCAAACATTTTACAATTCCAATAGTGCATTTTCATGTTTTTAATATTATACTAATTGTCTGCAATGTCCAACATATTTCCTTCAGTCTAGTTTTAGCATGATTAGAGTTTAGTAGTTTTACCCCTTTTTGTTTTTAATATAATGATCTTGTTTCCTCTTTTCATGTTTTAATACAATTAGGATATATATATATATATATATATATATATATATATATATTTTTTCTTATTCGACTTTGAATATTCTTTTCTCTCTCATTTTCTCTGTATATGCATGTATTTAAAAATTTTGAAGCTAAAAATTCATGGTGACGAGTAAAGACCAATCTAACGGTTGGATGAAATGAGGTACTTAATACATTTTTCGATTCGTACCTTAACCCCCGAACTCTTTTTCTGTAATTATTATAAAAAAATCGGTTGTTTATTTTATTTTTATTAATTTTTCTAAAAAATTAAGTAGTAACTCTGTTTTTTTTTTAATGTTAAGGATTTTCACATTTTTTATTTTTAAGATTTTATTTTCATTTATAAAATCTTTAAAATTAAACAAACGAATTCCCTTTAGGAACCCAAAATATAAACGCCACACATATATCTTACTTTTTCATTTCATCAGAAATCACCTCTAGATTTCCTTTTTCATCTCATCATATATCACCTCTGGACTTCCATCTCTCATGCCTTGATAGCAACCATGAGTATGTTTCAATGGCTAATATGCGATTTAGACTGTCAAAAGATCAAGAAATCATGCTCTAATAGTTTTTATTTACATCAATATTTCCATCTGAAGCAGCGACGAAGCAAGAAATTATAATTTTTCGAACATGGCTTTTCGAAAATAATTTTTCGGGTATGTTTCAACGGCCACTTCTAATATCACCCCCTCTCTAACCAAGCAATAATTCCAACAGAAAAACATATGTACATGGAAAAAATAGAAAGGAAAAGAAATAATCACATTTTGAAATAAAATATTCCATTCTTTAATCTTATGTATGTGAATCAAACATGGACTAACTAGTAAAACATCATAACTAATTGTATTTCTTTATCAATCCATGTATTAGTTTGACCTCATTATTTATGACATCCACCTTAGTACAATAATACAATTATCAAACGAAGCCTTGATAGATTTCTAGAGTAAATGTTCATGGATTCTGCTAGTATGAAGCATTGAGGATTTGGTACCGTTGAAATCAAGCGAAAAATGGTGCATGCACGTAACGACCCAAGCGGACCGTTGATGTATTAACTTGAATAATGATACTGATAATACGGCCTAAAAGCATAAATTCAAGTTATTAGTAGTAGTTCACAAATTTTTTTATATATTAGATTCAGTTTCTAGAAACTTGTGGGTACGTTATTACTAATAACTTGAATTTAAGTTTCTATACAGCGTTGTTAGGCTTTTTATTAAGTTATTGGGTAAGTAGTTCACTTGAATTGTTACAAATAGTATTAGAACTAACCATGGTTCTTATGTAAGGTTTCACGGTGGTGTGGATAGACGAGTAGAGGTTCCGAATAGAAGTGGAAACCCCAATGTTGTTTTATCTTGTGCATGCTAATGGACTGTTTTGTGTCCGCTAATAGACCGCTATCCGCATCCTAACTAAGGAAATAATTTGGGCCATGTGACGAGAGCACCATGTTTTTGAGTGAGTGATATTAAGAAATCCCATTCCACATCGATAGAATATATAAATTGAATATAATACATAAAAAAATTTGTAGGTCATTATTTATAAAACTTGTGGACTATTACTAATAATTCGACTCGAGTCTGTAAGTGAGTTTTGTAACTATTCATTATAGTATTTGATTACTTAGATCTAAAGTGGTTCCGTGATTTTTAACCATTTAAAAATTTTTCACCTAAATTATTATGTGTTAGGCTTATGGTGTGATTACTTATTCTCTAGTGTTTGCAATTCATTTTTCACTATTGAGATTGGTTTGAAACAATTTTTGTAAATGGGTTTTTTAAAACTTAAGAACTTGATTTTTTTTTCCAATTAGGTTTGATAAAACTAGGTAAAATATCCTTTTAACAAAATATTTGGCACCACAAGACCAAATTTGATTTCTTTTATATACTGTGTAAGTTATTTTTTATTTTCAATTCACCACATCCATTGATTGCTCTCTCTTAATTATTTATAAAAAATTGTATATTATATACTGTGCATATTATAATGCATCTTGTGAGCACCTCATAAGCTCACTTCACCCAAAATTTTAGTGAAAATCATTTGTTCGTAACAAAAATCAGCATCTCGACTCGATATTAACCATTTGTATTGACATTTCGGGCCAAAATCCATAATATCTTAAGATATTGGCACCTTGGACTGATATTAACCATTTTCATCTCAAGGTATTGGCATCTCAAGCCAAAACCCACATTCTCATCTCAAGGTAATTGCACCTCTGGCCAAAATTCAAATTCTCATCTCATGATATTAACACATCGGGCCAAAACTCACATTCTCATCTTACGGTATTGGCGGCCAAAATCTAAATTCTCATATCATGCCATTGCCACATTGGGCAAAAACCCTCATGTTATGCTATGATATAAGCTAATAAATACATTTATAAAATAAATATCACTATTTAATAGCATCTCAATTAACAAACACATATCTTAATTGATGATACGAGAGAAATATTAACTATAAATTAATGGAGTAGTATTCATATCTAAATACACAGCTGAAGAAGTTCAAATATTTTAATTGTAAAAAATTATAATTTAGTTTATTTGTTCATGTTGAAACGATAATTGATCACCACTATTCTACTAAATAGTAGTTTTACTTGATTTTAATTATATATTTTTTGTGCGATAACGACACATAAACAATCTCAAATATATTTACATAACTCGACCTATTAAATTTGTAGAGCTCATTTAGATAGATTAATAACCCAAAACTTATATTAATCTAATATCGTTAACAATATAATTATATTATTTTTATATAAAATAAATAAATTATAAATATAATTTAGAAAATAGATTGCTAGACAAACACAATCTAACTGCTTCGTTAACAATATTTCGATCAACATATAAGATAAACTTTTATCATAAATGAA
>JAOTRH010050444.1:0-19390 GCA_034768845.1 Heliamphora exappendiculata
TCGATTCATACCCCTGTTCGGTAGGACGAGCAATGATCGGGTGTGGCTGACGGCCCTAGCGGAGCGGTGGTGGGATACCACCAATACCTTCCACTTTACTACCTTCGAACCTTGACACCTCTGGACTTCGTGCTGATCACCGGGATCTGGGTTTGAGGAGCCCCTATTCTATTCAACCCAACTATTGCTAGGTCCACTGATGCGCTGACATATTTTCTCGGAGCTGTTCTCGGCTAGATGGATCATGATAGAGTCTGGTATACCTGGTTCTTCGAGTGGTTCAGACATTTTTAGTGCACCGAGCCTCGCCACTTCGAGTGGGTTGCCCGGGATTTTCTTATGTATATGTTCGGTACCTCCTTGTTTTTGAACAAGGAGAATACCGTACATTTTCACTACCTGGGTGCTCTCGCTCGTCTGGACCGGGTTGCTTCGTACGACTGGGGAGGCGCTGCTCTGGCTACTATGTACAGTTTTATGCGGACATTGACCCAATTCTCCCAAGAGCTCAGCATCGGGGGATACTGGAGGGTCTGGGAGGTATGGCTTAGTTTCTGTAGTTTTCTCCATTTATTTCTGTTATCTGTTATTACATGCTTGCTGACATCTTCTTCTTTGCAGTTGTGGACCTTTGAGTTCCTCGGGCTTCATGTCCTGGCGAACTCCTCAGCAGACCCTCTGGTCATTCCTCGTGCAGCCCGGTCGTCCCGAGGGCTAAAGGGGAAGAAGGCCGGGGGGAAGGACATCGATCGATTTTGGGTCCCGCTGGACCGACTGACTCCCGACCAGGTATCTTTATTTACTGCTTACTATTCTGTACGCTGTCTTCTTATACTGCTCACTGCACTGTACTGCACCACACTGTACTGTTTCTGTTATCTTTTCTGCCCCGCACACTGATTAATGTACACTGTTCATCATACTGCGTGACTTACTATTCTTCGCATTGTACTATATTTTGAACTGTTGCAGGTCCATTGGGATGTTTAGAGGGACGTAGAGGAATGGGCTGGCGCAGATCTGATGCGTAGTCGAGAGGTCGCAGCGAGGCTGCCCCTAGTGGTAGGAGGAGAGGACAGGCACTAGATGCTGGTGATATTGGTGCTGCTGGTGCTGCTGCTAGAGCTGCTGGAGCTGCTAGCCCTGGAGCTGGAGCTGCTGGAGGAGTGATTGGTCTGGAGATTCCTTGGGAGATCCAGACTGTGGCTTATGGCTTACCCTTCTCCCTTCCTATTCCAGTCCCGCCATTTTCTGAATTCAGAGCAGAGATTGGCCGGTATTTCCTTATCCTTACTTCTTTCTTTCATTTTTTTTCTTTATTTGTCTGGCTGTCTTTTCCTTTTCCTTATGTAGTTTAATCAAGCATGGGTGGATCATTTGCTACTGATATTTACATGTCAGAGGGCATTGATCCGTCAGCTTGATGCCACCGTACGAGCAGCTGGCATTGCTTTTACGCCTGCAGCCACAGTAAGTATCTTCATGACTCCTTCCCACCTTTCTATTTCTTTTCATGTACTTTGTTTTAATCCTTGTTTTCTTCTAACAGCCTCCAGTACCAGCTGCCGGCATAGTACCACCGCAGGCTACTGCTCCTTCTCCTGCTCTAGCCCTAGCCCGAGGTCGTGGTTCTCGTGCTGCCTCCTCCAGAGCTTGCTCTCGAGGGTTTGTCTCCTTTGCTTGGAGCCGTTCTAGAGCCATATCTTCTTCTTCCGGTAGTGATGGCGATGATGACATTGAGCGGTTCTTTGAGGACGTCAGTTCGAACGAGGTCGGTCCTTCCTCCTGTCGGGTCTGCCCCAAGCATCAGTGAGAGAGAGAGAGAGCTTCTCCCCCTCCCCAGTTTGATACATTTATTTTGATGGGACTGTGTGCCCCAGTTTGACATATTTACATACATTTCCCTGATTTTATAGTTTATTGGGCCTGTGTGTCCTAGTCTTTACATTTTATCACTTTATGATAAATATTATGGGCCTTCGTGCCATTTATTGCCTTATATCCATCTGCTTATATGGTTCTCTTTTACTTTACTGCTCAAACTTCCATGGATGCATAGTTCAGATACCACAACTAATACAGATCACACAAACTACAAACTAACCCACACCCACCATTCCATGTTCAAACATGGCGGTCGCCATAATACAACATGGCGGTCGCCATTTTCCAAAAATGTTCACCTGGCGGTCGCCCGTTTCAACATGGCGGTCACCTGGTCAAAGGAATGATGTCACCGTATATTCTTTTTAGAGTCGGCAATTGCCAATTCCAAGATGGAGATCGCCACGTTGAACGTACCCTTTTGCCAAAATTTTGATTTTCTTCCCTTTTTTGTCTTATAAATATAGCCCTGGAAACCCCATTTTCTATTACTTTGACTCAAATGGTTTCTTCCCTTTCTGTATGGGTCGAGGCATTTTTCCATGTCGAGCATTTGAACTTAACCCTTTCGGTATCAACTCATTATTTCCTCTCATGACTGTGAAGACTGATGGACCTTTGTTGGAAGCTGCTGCCCGGCTATGGGATCCTCTATCCCGAGTCTTTCGATTTGGTCTTGACCCCACTATGGAGGAGTTTGCTGCTATCCTGGACTTGGCTCTATGGAGTCCTATCGTTGTTCCTACTTTCTCCTTTTCTTCTCGGTAATAGGTGATGCAACTCTGTGGTCTGTCTAAGATAGAGGCTTCTTTTCTGACATCGGGTGACTGCCTTGACATTCCCTGCATCATTGACAGATTATGCCCTATCGGTGACCTTAGCGACCTTGTCTTTCAGCTGTGACGTCATTATGCTCTTTGCTTCTGTCTTCTTGCTCAGTATCTTCTTATTCCTCCTGACGGGCAAGTTAGCTGTGCCCAGGTTGACATTGCTGGTCAAATGTGGATGGGAAAGGACTTTGTGCCACTTGTCTTAGCCGAGACACTGTTGGGCCTAGATGCTGTTCATCGTGGTGAAACCACTACTTTTGCTGGCAATCCTCTACTTCTTCGAGTGAGCCCAAGACCTCTCTCTTTATCAAAGCTTTTTTTTGCCAGGCCTTTCCCTAACTGATCTAACTTTCACTACTGATCTGGCTAATGGAGAAAGTGAATCTTGTACAAAAGCCACCTACTGATAGATATAGTGCTGAAGCTTTCCTCTATCACCCCTATTATCAGATATGTGACACCAAAGTAACTTGGCGGTAGTACCATTCTTCTCTGATTGGTCAAGATATTACTTGGCAGTGGCCCTGGTGGCGGATCTCTGCCATGACCTTGGCCACCATGGATCACCCTGGAGTTTTGCTCGTTGGTCTATGTCAAACTACTTTCTATTGTCCCCATAGGATCATGCGGTAGTTCGGTCGCAATCAGATCATCCCTCACAACATCCGAGGCCGTTTATCTTCATTTGTACTATAGGCCCCGTTTCTAGCATTGTATCAGGAGGCCTGTCCATCCTGCTCATTGATGGAGATGCAGGAGCTGCAATGTCCCGAGCTTTCTATTGAGTACAAGATATGGCTAACACAAGACAGTGAGAAAAAGGATAAAGAAGAGGGGAAACAGACAGCGAAAAGGAGAAAGATTTGAGGCCTCCTACTTTGTTTTAGAAAAACTTCATAGCTTTCTTTTGTTTGATTTGTAGAGTTTGGGACTTACGTGCCCTCCCTTTTATTTTCAAAAACTTTGTAACTCTAAAACTAAAGTAATGACAAATTTCCACTTCATGTTTAAGATGGTTCAAATTTATCCAAAGTTTGAATGACTTTGTTATCAAAATTCAGAAATAAATTTGCGTTGGTCTTACTCAGATTCTAAGATGATTAAGAACAAAGAATGTGGCCGGACTTCTTAAAAGAAGCTGCCTACGTATCCCAAAAAGATGGAATCAGGCCATAACGTAGTTCAGGCTCGGTTTTCACTTAGGTATTGACATTCTCCTTTTGTAGTGCCCTAACTTGTGCCAAGGTCGCCTTTTTAGATTTTTGACATTGCGGGCTGCTCTAACTTTTTCCTGAGTTGCCTTTTCAATTTTTAACTCAGCGAGCTTTTTATTTTATCTTTATTTTTACCTCAAGGATAGTACTTTTTGAGTTGGTCGAGATTTACTGGAGTGGAGAACACATTGCCGTCCAAATCCATAATAATGACTACACCACCGGTCATGATGGTCTTGATGAGAAACGGTCCGGACCAATTTGGTTTGAACTTGCCTCTCAGGTCAAAGATAGGAGCTCTGATTTCCTAAAAACCAAATCTCCTTCTCTAAGGTCCCGGGCCTTGATCTTTTTATTGAACACTCGAGCTATCCTCCTGTGATACCCTTGTACATGAAACAAAGCCTGTAGTCTTCTTTCATCGAACAAGAGCAACTCCTCTATCCAGTTCCTTTTCCATTCTGCTTCCGATATATCAGCTTCAGTCACTACTCTTAGTGAAGGGATTTCCACCTCAATGGAAAACACAGCTTCCATCCCATACACTAAAAAGTATGGTGTAGTTCCAGTTGAAGTTCTAATTGACGTTCGGTATCCCTAAAGTGCAAATGGTAGATGTTTCGGCCAATCTTTGTGTGAGTTGATTGTCTTTTGTAGGATTTTCTTGATGTTTTTGTTTGCTGCCTCAACTCCTCCATTGGTTTTTGGTCGATATGGCGAGGATTTGTGAGGCACTATCCAGTATTCTTCGAAAAGATCCAAGATCTCTCATTGAAAATGTGAACCATTGTCTGAGATAATCTCATGTGGGACTCCGTACCGGCATATGATGTTTTTCTTGATAAACTTAGCAACATGGGTGGCCTTTAATACCGAGTAGGAGGCTGTTTCCACCCACTTAGTGAAATAATCAGTGGCCACTAAAATAAACTCATGCCCATTGGATGCTTTCGGTGTTATTCTGCCAATCACATCAATGCCCCATACTGAGAACGGCCATGGTGACGTCAGGTTGTACAGCTAGGACGGGGGAATGCGCATGAGGTTTGCGTAAATCTGACACTTATGGAACCTCCACACGAACTATATATAGTCTGTCTCCATTGTCATCCAAAAGTATCCTTATCGTAGAATTTTCTTGGCTAACATATTTTCGCTCATGTGTGGCCCACAAACTCCGGCGTGTATTTCTTTCATCAACTCTTGGCCTTCTTCAATGTTTACATACAGCTTGTTGACCCCAGAATGTCCTCGTTTATATAGTCTACCACCGCAAATAACAAATTGTGTGAATAGTCGTCGTATTGCCCTTTTATTCTTTTTACTGGCAAACTTGGTGTATTCTCCTTTCTCCACGAAATTTTGAATATCAACGTACCAAAGAAGGTTGTCAGTGCTTTCCTCGATTGCGGCTGTCACCTCGTATGTCAACTTTCTCTTCTATTCAATTATCAAAGGCCTCATTCGGACTCCAGGTGGTATGTCAATCATGGATGTCAGGGTTTCCAGTGCATCGACGAACTTGTTCTACAGTCTTAGTATGTGGGTAAAGATCACTGATTCAAGCACAGCATCAACTTCTCTAGTTCTTGATGATAAAGAATCAAGGTTAAGTCCTTGACTTTCCATTCTCCTCTTTCTTGTGAAACTACCAGTGCCGAATCTCCAATGACCTTCAACTTTCTTGCCCCTAGTTCTAAGGCTGCCTCCAATTCGGCTAACTTGGCATGATTGTTGGTTACTTCAAAATTGAGCTTTAAGGACAAGGGTACGTGTGATTCATCAGGAGTAACAAGAAGGACTCCTATTCCATAGCCATATTGAGTGGATGCACCATCAAAATATAGAGTCCACTTGTCATCCCCAACTTTCATCAGCTGTTTGTCAGGAAACTGAAACTATGTGTCTTCACCTTTTTCCACTAGGTGATCGGCCAAGAATTCTGCTACTGCTCTGCCTTGACTGACTTCCGAGTGACATACTAAAGATCAAATTCTGATAATAATAGCAACCATCGAGCCAACCTTCCTGTCAGTGCCAGCTTTTCAAATAGATACTTCAATGGGTCCATATGGGAGATGATATTCACTGTGAAAGACAACATGTAGTGCCTCAATTTTTGGGAAACCCAAAGCAAGGCCCAACATGTCTTCTCTAATGGTGTGTACCGTGTTTCTAACCCTGTCATCTTCTTGCTTAAGTAGTAGACGGCCTTCTCAATTCCAGTTTCACCTTCTTCCGCCAGTATACATCCCATAGCTGAATCAGTCACTGACAAATAGAGGATCAGTGGCCTATCAGGTTCGAGACGAGTTAGAACAGGTGGATTTTGCAGGTACCATCGCACGTCATCAAATGAGTCTTGGCATTTTTGATCCTATTCAAACTTGACTCCTTTCTTTAGTAGACAGAAGAGCGGCTCACAGGTAGTTGTCAGTTTTGCGATGAATCGATTGATAAATTGTATTTTACCCAAAAATCCCTTGACTTCTCGTTCGGTCCTTGGAGGAGGCATTTCTAAGATTGCCTTAATCTTTGAGGGATCTACTTCGATACCCCGTTGAGTGATCATAAATTCAAGCATCTTTCCGGTAGTAACCCCGAAGGCGCATTTCTGTGGATTGAGTCGCATCTTGTACTTTCAAATCCTTTCGAAGAACTTTCGTAGTGCTACAATGTGGCCATCCCGATCCCTAGACTTGACTATTATGTTATCCACATACACTTCGACCTCCTTATGTATCATGTCATGCAATAAGGTTGTGGCATCCCTTTGATAAGTTTCCCATGCATTCTTCAAACCAAACGGCATTACACGATAACAATAGGTGCCCCATGGTGTAGTGAAGGTCGTCTTTTCTCTATTCTCGGGATCAATCAGAATCTGGTTGTACCTGGAGAAGCCATCCACGAATGACAACAGGGCATGCTCCGCTGTACTGTCTACCAAGACGTCAATGTGTGGTAGCAGAAAATCGTCTTTTGGGCTAGCCTTGTTGAGATCCCAAAAATCCACACAAACCCGAATAGGGTCGTCCTTCTTTAAAACTTGCATGATGTTGGCTACCCATTTCGAATATTCAGTAACCATCAGGAATCCGGCATTGATCTATTTGGAAACTTCTTCTTTGATCTTCATAGTCCATTCTGGCCGAATCCGTCTTAATTTTTGTTTGACCAGTTTAGCATCGGGGTATAGAGGGATATGGTGTTGGACAATGTCAGGATTAATTTCAGGCATATCCTCGTAAGACCATGCAAACACATCTTTGAATTCTTTTAATAAAGTTGTTAATTGTTTTTGTTCAACTGATGATAAAAAAGAACCAATTTGCACTTTTTGTGGGTTAATTTCATTGCCCAGATTTATTGACAAAGTTTCTTTAATTATTGGTTGGGCACGCATTTTTTTTCTCTTTTTATTAAAAGTTTTATTTCTTCGGGAATATTCCCGTCGAATTCAAAATCATCAAAAAGCATATGAAATAAATCAAACAAAATTGAGTAACCGGAAATCTTGTTCACTTCATTGAAAGAAGAAGGATTTACAAACTCGAAAGCATAGACAGGGGGAGGTGCACATGTAGATGTGCCCTCAATCATAGACTCAGACTCAGACTTGAACCCAGAACAGACAATATGTACATCAGATGACTCGATGGTCCAATTCTTTACTTCTTTTGCAGTTGCGTCGACATTGAGCTTGGTGCAATCGGCTGGTGCACTGAAACCCATCATGAAGCAATCCGAGTCGGTTACTTGCAGTTGTGCCATATTTTCATTGAATAACACTCCCATGTCGGTACCATCAAGCTTGTCGACCCAATCTTCCTCCTATACCTTTTTTTCTTTTTCTTTCCCTTCCACTGTCTCTTCCTCTTCTGTGTCAGACAACCGACGACTGAAAAAGATCTCCAACCCTGGCAGCTTTTGATTGGTTTCTTCGTCGATCCACGGTTCTGGAAAACCACAATACAAAAAATCTTCTCCTTACTTGACGAAGTACCCATTGAGCGTTCTGGAATAATTGGCCTTTCGTCCCCTTCTAGGCCCTTCCAGATCTTCTTCCGTTGGTTTATACCTAAGACCAAAATGGTGCAAAGTTGGTAATACCTAAATGGGTTCTGGGATTCCCTACTATTTGCGTCCTAATCCTATGACAGGGAAGAATGACATTTTTCTCATCATTGTTACAGCCCGCGAGTTGACATACCTTTCTTCTTCATTCATCAACATCTGAATAGCCTGTGCTTCATCAAACTAAAAATCACTTAGCAACACATCATCTTCGCTATGTTGAACTTCCAACAGAGTTATACCCTCTCCCCCTCTTGGGGGATGAATGATGTCCTCTCCGTGAATAGTCAAAACTGCCCCATTTCTTATTAGTTTTTGTTTCTGATGGAGAGTAGATGGTACGGCTTGAACATTCGGGTCATGCAACCAAGGTATACCCAACAACAAGTTAAAAGGCGCTGGTACATATAGCACATGGAACTCGACCGACGTTTCCAAGGGCCCTACTGATATCGCAAACGACACCAGTCCCAGTACGTCCCTCCTTGTGTTGTCATAAGCCCGGACCCCTTGACTGCTTGGTATGAATTGCTCCGTCTTTAGTCCTAAACAGAGTGCTATTCTGAGCAGACATACATTTAATGTAGACCCGTTATCGATAAGAGTCAGAGGGACCCATTTATCTAGGCACTTAACAGTGACGTGTAGCGGTTTGTTATGATTTCTTCCCTCTGCTGGCATATCTTTGTCGGAAAAAGAAATGACCTTTGGTTCAGCCGCCGGCAAAATGAGTCCAATCAGTTGCTCTGGGGTTACCTCTACTAGAACGCTGGCCCTATTCAAAACTTTTAGTACTGCTTATCTATGTTTGTGCGAGGCCATCAGTAGCCCTTAAACACTAATGTTAGCTTGTGTCTTCCTTAATTGTTTCAATACCGCATCATCTTCTTCTTATTGTTCTTTCTCCTTTTCTTTCCCACTTGGTTGCCCCTTTTCTAACTGGGCTGGCTTGAAATGTCGCCCACTTTTGGTCAGATGTTCTATCTCTTCCTCAGGGTCCCACAATCCTATTATTTTATCACTAGTTTATCGTACTTCGTTCACAGGAGGAGGGCTTTCAAATGCCCACAAATTACCCAAATCACCGATTACCATTCTTCCCCTTCTCTCCTCATCATCTTCGATGGCCCATGTATTATCAATTTCCTCCCATATGTCTTCTTCGATAAAGTCCACCTGCTATTCTTGAGCGGCCCAAAAGTTGGTCCACTCGGCTCCGTCTGATTTTAGTACAACCCTTAACAGCCAGTAGGACTGCATTTCATCCACATATACTTCTTCCTCAAAAAGTTGGGAAAGGGTAATGCCGTCAAGCACGTGACCAAACCCATATGGTCGGGCTGGGTAATCCAAAGGCCAATCATCCTCTTCGTTGTGCTCATCCTCTTATTGGAAGATTTGGATTATCGATTGATACCATTTCCAGGCATTATCATTCCATTCTTTCATCCTGTCTCGACTGCCTGAAACCATCATGAATGAGCATGCTGTCTGATCTTCAGCTATTGAAACATGAGTGCGTGGTAGGTGTGCTGAACAAATGTGCTGACTAGGGTCCTTGGATTCTGCCAGAGACATGTAATTTATCCTAGCCTGCCTGGCATGATTCGATAGTGGGTTAGTAGTGACATTCGATTTTGCGATGGCAGATGGTGACGGGATCACCTTGTTGTCAATGAGGTTTTGGATATCATGTCGGAGCCTCATACATTTATCAGTTAGGTGCCCATGACTTTAGTGGAATGCGCAGTATTGAGAAGCATTAAACCTCGATAGTGGGGGATCAGGAACAGGCATGGGATCCAATGGCTTGATAAGCCCCTTTTTTATGAGTCGACTCAAGGTGGTGGATAATGAAATGTTGAGGGGAGTGAACACCCTCCTTGGCCTTTGCTGCTATTGACTGTTATCTGATGTTGGGCGTTGTTGGATTGCTGGGCAGAAGAGGATGGGTTCAGCAATTTACCTCGTTTGAACGAGACACGAGGTTGGTGGCAGCATATTGATTTTGGTTATTTATGGAGAAGGTCCTCCTGGGTTTCTGGCTCAGCTCGACTTTTTCAATATTCCCAGACTGGATTGCATCTTCTATCTGAACCCCGGCATCAAACAACTGCTCGAATGTGGAGAGTGGTTGCGTGATCAGATAACATTTCAGGGAAGCTTGCAGATTCTTCACTACTATCCTCACTTGCTCTTTCTTGGAAGGCCGATTCATCATCTTGGCGACCTTACCCCTCCATCGGGTCAGAAAATCAACAAAAGACTCTCGATTCTCCAGTCGAGTTGTCTCGAGCTCTCGGGTAGTCACGTCCAATTGGACATTGTAACTATACTTACTGATGAAAGCCGTAGTTATGTCTTCCCAAGTTCTGGTTTTGGCTACGTCGAGGGAGAGAAACCATTTCTAGGCTGCCGCATAAAGAGATCAGTGAAAGAGCTAAGACTTCAACTGGTCATCAATTTCCATTGGCAATAGGGTACCAACATACATTCGGAGATGAATTCTGGAATCTCCGGTTCCATCAAATTTTTTCATGTCCGGTATTTTAAACTTTTTCAGCAGTTTAGCATCTGGGAACAAGCATAGTCCTTTCACATCTAACATGTATTCCTCGATCCCTGTGGCCTTTCTAAGGACCTTTTTCATCCGATCGATCTTTTCAATTAGTGCAGATTCTCTAGACTGTGCAGTGTTTTCTTCCTCAACTTTCACCTGATAAAGGTTCCGTGGTGGTGGTGGAACAACTTGCGGTCCATCGGGGACTTGATTGTCTTCCCAAAAGTCTTTAGCATTCCCATTTGTGTCCTCCGGTTGTCCATTGACAACAGGGATACGGGCCTGAATTGCCCGAATCTGTGCCTGACATTGCACTTGAGCCTGGGTCTATTGTTCTATGGCTCTTTGTATATTAGTGATGGCCCTCATTAGGGCTGCCAAATTCACCTCATTTTCTGCCATTTGAGCTGCCTGTACAGATACCCTATAGAGTCTACCTATCACTGATCTTTTTCAGACACGTGTTGACTGTGCCTTTCTCAGCCCAATGGTAAACCCACAAAGAAACATGGATTCCAAACGCAAAATAACAAGTATCAGACACTTTTCGGCTATGCATTCTAACGTTAGAGCAGATATCTTGAATCCTCAAAATAGCAAATCATAAGCAGATAAACACGAAGACTAAATCAATGCCCCTGTCGGGCTCATGCTAGTAGCATAACAACAAGATGACCCAAAAACTAGAATGATGGCTAAGAAGGAGGATCAACTAGATTCTAAAAGGAAAGTTCACCTAAAACGGGAAAGCGGACAGCATTCCGACAAGGAAACAATTCTAACTCTCAAGAGGTTGATTTAATCTAGGATTCTAATGAAAAACGGGCAACATAACGGTAAGGAAAAAAGACTAACTTTCATGGGTATGTCAAGGGTTTTGAAAAAAATGAGCCTAAACAAAGGCGAAGAAAACCAACAACCCAGGAAGAACCCGGAGGAGACAGAAACTACCCTAGAGGCTTTAAAACAAAACATGGGCACGACCCCGAGAAGAAGACTATGGTGTGAAAACTGAACATGGTGAGGAACAAGGCCTGGGTAAGAATCCGAAGGAAAAGCTAACATAATCAATAAGGGATAATAGAAAACCCAAGCTAAACCCAGGAAAGGAACTAACCTAATCCAAAAAAATAATCCTAACAATACTCGAGCAAAACATACAATAAAGAAAACACATAATCCAAATAGGGTCAATAGCACCTAAACGAGAGTTCTAAGTTCACTATATGCAAAAGGACGATTTTGGTCAATTGAATAGGGTACCTTCTGAATAGAGCCGAGTGTATACCTTCTATGCAGAACATGGTCAAACAGTACGTCCGAACTCTTTTACTGCACCTATGATAGCTTATAGTCACTAAGCTTGTCCGCTTTCCCAACAATCCCCGAAACGGATATACATTCAGGGCGTCGGGTCGACCAAGCAGGGGGGGTTTGAAGAATAATGCATATGCATGCAAAAATACAAATGATAAATTCTTATTAAGAACCAATGATATTTTCAAGTCTAGTCCTCTTATTTGGTTTTAGAAACCAGTCTCCAGCAGAGTCGCCAAAAAATACTGTGGCGTTGGGATTTAGGGGTTTTGAAAATATTTTAAAAATAAATGAGAGAATTCAAAGATGTTTAAAAAATCTTTTAACACCTTGACAACCAAATTTAAAAAATCCCTTTTTATTAAAAATAGAGTCGCCACTTAGTTTTTTTAAAAAAATTTAAAAAAATAAAAATGGCTTACTGATCTTTAAAACGTTAAACCAGAGAAAAATGAGTCAGCGGCTAAGGTACGAATTGGGAAGGTGTTAGACACCCCGTTCGCCCAACCATAAGATTGGCCTCTACTAATCATCATTGGTTCTTTAACAGAATTTCTCAAATGTATGCAACTAAAGGAAATGGAGACAAATAGAGAACATTCGAAATCAAATATGAAAAATACATAACATATGTACATAGAATGCCAAATAAAGCAAATAAGGGGATAAAATCCTAAATCCTATAACATGTAATTTCTAACTAAATGATACATGGAGTACACCCGCTTACAATTTCAAAGAATAATCTAAACTATCATGGTTTAAATGAATGAACAAAAACATGCTAGAAATTGTTAAGATTTTCTAAACATAAATTTCTAACAAAAAAAAAACCAAACTATCCTAAACATAGTTTCAAACAAATAAACAAAAAAATGCATATTCCCAATATAAACTAAGCTAACATTAACATGTTAAATTTTTAATAAAAGAAATGCTAAATACCAAAACGAGAGATGCATAAACAAAATCCTAAAAAGAAAGTTTACTAACAAAAAAAATAAAATGAGGATGTTATGACAAAAGATAGCTTAAAGATTTAAAAAGAAATGAAGTAAGGCAAAAAAAAGTTTATAAGAGAAAATTACACTAAAATGGTGAAGTTAGAAAATACTTATTGAACTAATGAGAAGGAAAGCTAACTATTTACATTTTAAAAAAGATAAAAGAAAATAAAGGGAGAAGAAAAAAAAATGGAAGAAAATTACATTTAAAGAATGAGAATTAGATTAAAAGATTTTTTTATTATTTTTGGGTTTAATGAAGAAAAATAAGTATTACGAAAAAGAAAATAGAACTATAAAAAGAAAAGAAAATGAAGTTTTAAAAAAAATAAACACTAACATTAAAAGAAAAATAGTACTAAATGGAGCATAATAAGAAAATTAAAACTAATAATAAAAAGAAAGAAAATGAAATGCTTAACAAGAAAATTGCACTACAATAAAAAAAATAGAAAATAAAGGCTAACAAATCAACATTAAGATAACATTGAAAGAAGAGAAAAGAACAAAGAAAATAAATACTAGAAAAGAAGTATTAAATTAACATTAAGAAAATATAATAGAACATTTAAATAAAAATTATATTTCAACAAAAAGAAAAGAAAAGACATATTAGCATTAAATTAATGGTTAACTAATAAAAGAAACATTTAATTGAGATTAAAAGAAACAATTAGCATTAAATGGGTACAATTTTGACAATTACAACTATTTTTATGTAAGTGCTTATATTATGACAATAACGACATTGTTTAGTTGTATTGTCAAATTATGTTAGCACTAATTGATGAATTAAAAAAAAGACAATGTTCTTAGTGTAGATGTGTAAGCAAAGAAATTAATTAAAACAACTAAATTAAATGAAGCACATTAAGTAATTATACAAAGTTAACTATATAAATGAAAGAAATACTTGAATTGAAAATCGAATTTAACCCATTGCTCCGAAAGAGAGGAGGTGGAGTTAGAAGGATCGAGAATCTAAACGAGGTACCTAGATTGCTTAAGAATCCTCAAATTGGGGGGAGGGGGGAATGTACTTCGATGGTCTAATCCTCGGGTGGTGATCCAAGCAAGGATTGCAATGTAGGCGTCAAACGGCTCGAATCTCGGTATTTTGGCAGGGCTTCGACGTCGAGACTCAAAATTGCTCGGCACCTCGGCAGAGCTTCACACTCAAAACCTCACACTCAAAATTCTGTCGTTGAAAACGTACCAGAGGTACAGTATTTATAGAGTTCTTCTACCAATGAGATGTTGCCACATTTTGGGAACACCTTAGGCCATTTGGAGTTGGCAGTCGCCACAATGCAAGTTGGCGGTCACCATGTTTTTGAAAGGTTCCACAAAGTTCTATGGCGGTCGCTACAATGTAATCTGGTGATCGCCATATTGGAAGGTGGCGGTCGCCATTTGTGGCTAAGGTTTCCAAGAGGTTCTATTGATGGTCACCATAATGAACATGGCGGCCGCCTTACTTGAGCAGCAAGTTTCAATGGTTTAACAAAATTATATTGGTTTGAAGGTTTTGGGTTCAAATACTGAGCTTGGATCACTTTTCAAGGATCAAACTGAGGCACTATTCTACCTGCTTTCATCATTGGATTCACCTAAGATTAGGCGGGGTCAAATTGGGGTGTCTACATAATACAAGCCTATAAACTACAAGCATGAGAAGGAGCAGGAATTCATCGACCTAGAAAAAAGAAGGACGATTGTGAAAAAACTCGAGATGAAGTTTACAGAGTTGTCACGATATGCCACCCAGCTTATACCTAATGAGGAGACAAGATGTAGAAGTTTCAAGAATGGATTAAGTTTTCAAATTAAAACAAGGATGACGGTTCTTGAGTGAACATTGCACAAGGTGAATTGAAATGCGGGCTAGAAGGACCGATAACTCTTTAGTTAAACAATTCAAGAATTTGGCTACCAAGGAGTTTATGGAAACAGTTAGTCCTGTTGACACTGAAAATTGCTTGAGCGGTGGACGCATTTTAGACAGAATGAGTTGTTCATGTGGTAAGTTCTTAAGTATCGATTTATATTCGTTTGACATCTAGACTGTGTAACTCTATGGAGTTGGTATTTGATTTTCATTGTGGTATCGGTGTGAGTCACAAGGAAGTTGCTTTTGAAAACCTTTTGTGATGTGACCCGTTAGGAAAAACCTGTTTAGATTAGTGCATAAATGTTGCTTGTATAGACAAGGAATGTTCTCATGGGAATGTGTGGGCTCTATGTATGAGAAGTTGAAGGGTGATATAATTCTGTTATTTCTGGTGGAGTTGCGAAGCAACTTAGTGTGAGTACGCAGGAGGAATAATTGTCTTGATGAGAATAGTGGAAGCGTAAGTGAAACCATATGAAATTAATGGGTATGGTTTTTGTAAATTGGCCTTGAGTGAATCGAGCGTCTAAGTAAAATGCTCTGGCCTCGATAATAGACAAACTCCCTCTGCTCTGGCCTCCCAGACGAAGCCACTAATGGTGTCGGTGCGAAAAACTGCTGTCGTGATTCAGATAAATAAGAACCAAGGCCAGAGAACCTCTGCCTCTTGTTAGAGCGCTCACCAGACTGTGCCGCTGCTCCACTCTACGGTGCCCCGACCTCCTTGGAACCATGAGTTTCATTCAGAGTGTTCTCGATCACTGCCGCTGACTCTATCAACTCTGCAAAAACACGTAGCCTTAACCCTGCGACTCGCTCCCTGATCGTTGGCCTCAACCCCCTTTCAAACCTCCTCGAATGTAACTCATTTGTAGCCACCAATTTCATTGCAAAGCGAGACAAACTCGTAAATCTCGCTTCATACCACACGATACTCATCACCCCCTGAGTGAGAGCGTAGAACTCCTCTCTGTACAAGTCCCTCGAGGAAGCAGGAAATTATTTCTCTAGAGAAACCCTCGTAAAAGCTGTCCACGTGCCCTCCACAGTATTCCTGGCATCCTTCCACCACTCATGGGTGTCACCTCTCAGGTGGAAAGTGGCAAAAGAAACCCTCAAATCTTCCTCATCTATCTATATTGTATCAAGGATCTGGTTCACAAGCTCCAACTGCTCTGTAACTACCGTTGGATGAGGATCCCCAGCGAATGTAGGAGGGTCAAGACGCCAAAACTCTCGTATCACCACTATTTCCCTCGACTCTGGTACCCTCTCTCTCCTCATAGTAGTCTCTGCTAGCTGACAAATGGAGCCTACCATCTCATGTATCAACTCTATCGTATCTATCGGTCCTTGGGGAGCATTTTCATCTCTAGCATCAGGGACTGGCATATCCCCTTGGCACAAACCACGGCCACGGCTTCGACCACGGCCTCGTCCTCTTCGCACATACATCACCTCTATACAAAAGGAATATAAAATGTAAGATGCAGCACGTCGCAAAACATAAACATTTAACCACATAATCATGTTAACACATAGCCAAAATGATCATGCAAACTCATCACACATACCGAGAAGAACTAACAAGAGTGACGCGTCAATTTGGGTAACCTACCTAGATTCTTTGCCAGAAAACACGTCGGCCAAGTGTATTTCTAACTTGGCTTCCAAGTTTGTTAATCCAAACGCTCGAAGGCAAGACTAATCAATCATGAGGCCCAACCCCCATGCTCATGTATACATAACATCAACATACTCAACTAACTATCATTCTTATGTTATCAAAATATCTAAACACATACAATCAAGCTCACCTGTTAGTTCTTCTCGGTAACACCCCAAACGAGGGTCAGACCTCTGATACCATTTGTAACACCCCAAACTCGGGTCACTAGTAAAGCCCACCAAACCAACATTTTGGGATACCACAATCTACCAAAATCACGTAAACACAAACGGGTCAAAGATCGAAATGAAAAACAAGGTTTTTATTGTAAAACAAAGAATATAAATTAACCATTTTATATCAAAGGGTTGCCTCGAATCTTTTCCAACCAAAACCCCCTTTAAAAACTGAAACCAATTTTTAGTCACAGCGGCAATTCGCTCGAGTGCTCAGGGACTCGCTTGAGCGATGAGACACCCGAGAGAGTTCCCATCCAGAAACCAAAAAATCTTCTCAAGCCTAAAAAACACAACTAAAAACATAATCTTTGAACAGGAGTTTAAATCACCAAAGAATTTGAGACAAAACATACTTTTGGTAAAGAAATCACACCTCCAACTTGAAAATGAAACTTTAAAAGCATGAAACCCCAAACTAGAACAACTACTATCAACCCAAGATTCCTCTCTCAAATAAACATTTCATACATGGATACACTTGATGTAATCTCCACCAGGCTTATAATACATGAATCCAAAACCTTAAACGTCGATATCAATACATGATCCAAAATGAACAAAAGAAAGACAAAAAGCATCATTCAGCCCATCCGACTCCTCCTGATCAGCCTGCTAATCATACACACCTGAAAAAGATTTTCAAATCCCACACGGTGAGCCGAAGCCAATAAAAAATAGACTAACGTAAAATAAAAGAAAAACATGCAAGCAGAACAATATAAATATCCCAACTCTCTCTCGAGCCACAAAAATGGTTTTACCTTTCAAACTATTAATTTTCACATAAACTCCATAACGCTAAAAAGTTTATCAAAACATAACAATTCATCAACATTAATGGTTTCACACAAACCATGATAATTCACATGCAATTCATGTAATGCATCTTCACGAGCTTTCACCGGAGGACCAATATTCGCCCCTTATTATGCATATTTACGGGCTTTTACCGAGGAACTAATATCCGCACCAACTAATGTATGAATACACAAAAAATTGTACGTACACAGCCATGTACAAACATCACATTCACATAACACATCATTCATCAACCCTGGAGACCGACGACCAATAAAATGAAGCCCAAGCCCATGGGTTAGCTTCAAACCTCCAAAATTTTGATTTTCGCAAACATTTGCTTAAATTCTTTTGATTTTTGAAAATTCACTTTTTTTAAAACCACGAACCCATACACGTCCATCAACTTCGAATAAAATAAAAAACACATTTTAAAAGCCTTTTCATCCAACCAAACATGATTTAAACACATAAATCTACTTTTCAAACATTTTTAAACAGTAAAGACACAAAGTTTCACGTTATACCCTTTTAAGACATGAGAGTCTGGGATCCTACCGCATTGAGTTAAAAACTCAACGTCTTAAACTCTAATAAAAAATGAAATTCGTCGAAACAAGATTCCGTTCGAATAAACGTGTAGCCCTCGACGAGGATAATAAGAATCTGCTATTCAATTGCCAAAAACTAAGCCTTGGCCCACCAAAAAGCTAGAGAGAAGATAGAGCTTTTGTGTAGAGAGAGAAAAGAAACTTATAAAATAAGCCTTAGTTCACTTTTCAAGACATGAGCTGTCTTTATAACTTTTGGCCTTGAGTAAATCGAGCGTGTTGGTAGAATGTGGGTAAGATAAACTAATTAAAGTGCAAAAATTGTTCTTGGTTTGATTGTGTGGCAGAAAATGTGTAAAGGGATTGAGTGATGATCATTAGAGGTTTTAGAATCAGGAGTTAGTACTGTTCAGTTAAAGGATTGTAGGGTGGATGGTATGTACGTAAAGGAAATATGTGACGAGATTGTGACTGGATTCATATGGGCAAGCATATAACTAGGAAGCGTTTAGTTTGTGTGGTATGTTTAGCCGTAGTGACTCATTAGGTTTAAGTGGCAGTATTAATCTTGATGGTCGCAAGGCTAGAGTAGTCCAACACAAAGTGGTGATGTAATTTCGAGTTAATAGTCGTTAGTCAATCGAGAAGTAGTCTTCGATGTACGTTTGAATATGGCAATGAGCTAGTTTTCGATAGAGTGACAGCCTTTCCAGACAGAAGTGGAGAATGTTTGAAATCAGTTTCGGTGGTGGGCTAGTTTAGAGACATATGATCGCTTGTGGAAGTCATACTAGATGTAAATGGTGTTTTGGAGCCAACGTGTTCTCAATGATAGACTGGGGTTATGATTCCATAAATTGAAAGTGCGGGAGTCAGATATACCCAATATTGCCTTTTGGACTTGTTACGAGCATTATAAATTTGTGATGATGCCTTTCGAGTTAACGAATGTACCTGCTATGTTTATGGACCTGATGGATCGAGTGTTCAGAAGCTTTCTAGACCAATTTGTAATTGTGTTGATAAACGATATTCGGCTATATTCTCAAAGTGAAGAGGAACACAGGGAACAATTGAAGATTCTTTGTAGATCCTGAGAAAGTACAAGTTGTATGTATAACTTGGAAGGTGTGAGTTTTACTTAGACCGGATAATATTTTTAGGTCATGTTATATCTCGAGAAGAAATTCAAGTAGACCCAACAAAAGTAGAAGCAATAGTTAATGGGAAAAGGTTAACTAACGTGACAGAGATACGAACTTTTTGGAGTTAGCTTGTTATGTGACATGGTCCTTGAAGATTTGGTAGTAATCAGTTTGAGATGTTAGTAGGACAAAACAACCTTCACTCTAAGTG
>JAOTRH010050455.1:0-19390 GCA_034768845.1 Heliamphora exappendiculata
ATTGAATTGGCCATTCAATTGGCAATTGAATCCTGAGAATCAATACCATTCATGGCTATTGATTCTCCTGAAACCCCATCCGTGATGGAAGGCTTATATATGCTGTCATCTTTCAGTATTCAGACGAAGGAGAGAAGAAGGCAGAGGCAGAGGTGAGAAGAGACAGAACAGAGAAAAACAGACAGTAGAGGTGAGAAAGAAGAGATATAACTCAGAGTATATTGCAAGCTGTAAGAGAGAGAGAGACAGACGGAGTATGTTCGTGTCCGATTCTTGGTGGTGTTCCAACGATCGTGTAGCCGTTTTATCCTGGAAGAGTGACGGCAGTGAAAAACCTACAACACCCTCAGTAGACGGTGAATCATTCTTAAGGAAACTGCGATTGCAGGACTCGGTTTGCGAATTCTATTCATGTTATTTCTGTTATTTTATTTTTCTGTAATTTCAAATTATTGTAATTGCTGAAAGTTAGTAAAGATATATTTTCTGGATTACCGAACATGTATATATTTTATTTTGGCGTTGGTTTGTCTCCCAACAGTTTTTAATATTTTTAGAAGATGAAAAATACAGGTTAAAAATTAAATAAAAAAAAATAATATTTATGAACAGATAATGGCAAAGAGGCGTTTATGGAGTTCTTTGAATAATAAAGCATTACTTGCCATTTTATAATTAGAGGAATTCCATAGCAGACTAGGGTGGAGAGAGAATGAATAGAAGGGTGACAGAAATGACCAGATGCATACAATGAAAATGCTGCTTTTCTAAAGATGTTTTGGACTGAGGCAGTTAATGCATTGTCCTTTATCATGAATAAGTTTCCATCATCAACCATTTGATTCAAGATTCCTAGGAGGTTTGGTCAAGTAAATTGGTTGCTTTCTTAGACATGAAAATACAGAGAACAAACAAAGCTTGATCCCAAGTCAAAAAAAGTGTTTTTCTTGGTTATGAAAGTGAAGTGTATGGTTTGATCAGGCTATGAATTCCAGTTGCCAAAGAAAAATATAATCGTCAGAGGGATAGTCAATGGTCGAGGTGAAGCTTAACGAGTACAGTACACCTACTGATTCAAGTGGGGGTGATACAAGCTTGCAACAATAACAATAGAAAGATGAGTTTTACACAGTTGCCAAAGATACAGAATAGCGGACCACAAACTATTAGTCAGATATAGCTTTGAGGATATAGTTAGTTTTGCTCTAATTATTGGTACTGAAGATCATCTGTCTTACGGGAAAGGCTACAAGAAATTTAGATAAAGATAAATAGATAGTAGCTATATCAGAAGAGATTGAGTCACTGTTAAAAAAAAAAAAAAAGCAAGACTAGAAAATTGATAAAGTTGCCTAAGAATAAGAAAGCAGTAGGCTGCCAATAGGTATATCGAAAAAAGGAAGTTAGTATTAGAAAAAAGAGAAGCTTTACACTTCCTGAAAATTTAAACCGAAATATTTGACTAAACACCATAAAAAATCCAGAAATGGGGTTTTGAATGAGTAACTTGAAACTGGATTGGTGTTTAAGTTTTTATTTTTTATTTTTCATTTTGTAGTGAAAAATCTTTCATATCTTCAAAAATTAAAAGATTAATACTAAATCTTAAAAAAAAGTCTCATATTATTTTTTAAAATTTTGTTACTTATTTTAGAAAAAAGTCACTTCACAACTTTTATAAGAATTTTTTTGTCTTTAGGGTTTTTTTTTAAACTTTAATTAAAATAATTATACTTTTAAATTTGTTTTATTTTGAAAAAGCAAAAAATTAAAAAATTTAGACCGATGGAAATAACAAAAAAAATTTTAAAATAAGGAAAAAAAGTTTATTAACTTTTAAATTATTTTTTAAAAATTTGTTCATCGGGTAAAAAAAAAATAGTTTTTTGAATTTTTGTTCAAATTAAATAATTTCATTTATCATGCATCAAATGTATGAGAAGTTTCTCTTTATCACAATATGAAAATATTTTCTTACACACACACACGTGTTATGAAGAACTTCTCATTTATTACAAAATGAGAATATTCTTATACACACACATGCTATGAGAAATTTTTTTATATATATTACAAGATGAGAATACTCTTATATATACAAATGCTATAAATTTTTTTTTCATATATCACAAGATGAAAATATTCTCGCACACACACACACCTATCAAGATGAAAATACAACTATAAAAAAAAAATTATATACGACAATTTTCTTATACTTTGTATCAAAATATGAAAAATGTTTTAATATGTTGAAAAAAAATTATACTGAAAAATTTCTCATTCATAAATTTTCCATTTTATAAAAAATTAAGAATAAAAAAAATTAAGAAAAATATGTATAAAAAGTTTTTCATACATGAAAAAAATTATACAGAGAAATTTTTCATTTATAAATTACTCATTTCAATTAAAATTGAGAATGAAAAAATTAAGAAAAATATATATGATAAATTTCTCATGGTATGTACGAGAAGTTTCTCATACATGAAAAAAAATTGTACTGAGAAATTTTTCATTCATAAGTTGCTTATTTTATTTAAAACTAATAATATTTTATTTAAAAAAATATTTTATTTTGAAATTTTCATTAAAAATGATAATATTCTTATGCACGCACGCACATGATATGAGAAATTTTTTTATATATTATAAGATGAGAATTTTTAAAATTCGAGTTTTGAGATTAGAGTCGGTGCTTTGGGAGTTTAGGGATCTAAGGTTTCTAGGGTTTTGATGGTGGGGTTCAAGGGTATAGGATTCTATGGTTTTAGGGGTCTAAGTTTTGAAAATTGGGAGTGAGGGTTGAGAGTCGAGGGCCAAGTGCCATGGATTGGTGTCAAGTTTTAAAATCTAGGCTTAGGGGTCGGGGTGGAGGTGGGAGTTGGGATTCAAAGGCCAAGGGCCGTGGGTTTGTGTTAGATTTTGGAATCTAGGCTTGAGGGTCGAGGTTGAGGGTTCATAGGCTTAGGGTCAGGGGGTCAAGTGCCTAGGGTCCAAGGTTGAGATTTTGGATTCGGGGCTTAGGGGCCGGGGGCCTGAGGGACCAGGGTCAAGGGGTGGAGGTTAGGGTTTAGGGTTTAGGAGTCAAGGGATTAAGGGTTGGTCGAGGGTACGGGTATCAGGGGTTAGACGTCGGGAGATGCGGGACAGGGGTCCAGGGGTAGCGGTTCGGGGTTTAGGGGTCCAGGGATTTGGGGGCTGGGTTTCTAGGTGTCCGAGGGCTTGGGGTTCTAGGGGTTCGAGGGTCAGGTGTCCAGAGTTCGTGATCTAAAAGTCAAGAGTTAGCGGTCGAGGGTCATCGCCGCTACTAACGCCACTAATTCTAACACTACCACATCTACCAAGATTGTTATTTTTAAAAATTATTTTGTCAATATTTTTTATTTTTTAAAATTATTTTATTGAGATGAATTAAGAAAATAAAATATTTTGATGAAAATAAACTAATAAATTAAATTTTTTATATTTAATTTTGTTTTTGGTACATTCTTTTAGTCTTTTAATAAAAAATAGTTTGTCGGTGGTTTCCAAAGAACTCCCACAAATAGGATTGAAAAATGCCAAATTTTTCATATAGGCATTTTTGTCATTAAATATTTATCCTATGTAATCCTTATACAAATAAATAAAGAACTGAATTAAGAGCAAAACATTCGTCCTAGTAGTTAAGGGACTATTTGACTTGTTCACCCACCTAGGTTCAAATTTCGGCTCCACCATCCCTTGATAAATAAAAAGAAAAGAGTTATTTGGAGTTGAGTCTTACTTTTACAAATGTTTTAGAATTAAGCCCCGTTCATAAGTTAACTTTTTCATTAGGTCCAATTTCAAAATTTTATAGCTATTTGGGTCTATTATGCATTTAATTCAATTATGTAAGGAAACGTCCGGTGTTTCAATGTCTATTATGTCCAACTGTTCTATTTATAATTTGGTGAGTTTTGAAAAGTTGGGGATTATTCCATTCTTAACACTCGTTATTTCATTATGAGTTAATTTCAAAATTCACTGCAATTCAAAATCTGTCGTGTGTTGAAATCTTGGGAATTGGCCAATTCTTAACAAACATTATTCCATTATGAGTCAAATTTAAAAATTCATTGCATATCATAATCTGTTTTGTTCTAAAATCTTGGGGTTTAATTCATTTTTAACGCACATTATTCTATTGTGAGTCAGTTTCGAATCCACTTAACATTAACAAATTTAGAACATTATCATTTTGAACATTATTATTGTGAACATTCTCATTGTGATATGCATGAAAACAATTGTGATTTGGAACGTTATGATTTGGAACATTATTCCATTATGACAAATTTGGAACATTATTATTGTAAACATTCTCATTGTGATCTGTATGCAAGCAATTATGATTTGAAACGTTATGATTTGGAAACATTATTTTTAACATTGCAACAATTGTCATCTTTCAACATTCTCATTGTGAACATTAACACATTATCATTTTGAACATTATTGTTAACAGTGTGAACATGCTCATCTGCCAACATTCTTATTATGAACATTAACACATTGTCATTTGGAACATTATGAGCACATTGTGAACATTCTCATAATGTCATTTTGCACATTATTATTAACATTGTGAACATTTTTCATTTGTCAACATTATTATTATTAACATTATCACAATGTCATTTTGGAACATTATTGTTAACATTGTGAGCATACTCATAGGTCAACATTTTCATCTTTCATGAATCATCTATTTGCAAGCTCCTTGGTAAAACATTCTCATTGGAGAATAAGTAAAACATATGAACACATTGTGAACATTCTCATCTGTCAACTTATGAACACATTATGATCACATTGTCATTCGGAACATTATGAACACATTGTGAACATGGGTGTGTGGTTTTTTTCTTATTTTTGACAATAAGAACACTGTCATAGGAGTAGTAATGGGTTCGTGTGGAATATGGGTATGTGATTCTTCTCTTGTTTTTGGCATTATGGCCATGTTAATACCAAAGAAAAAAAAAAAGAAAAAAAAAAGAGCTTGAGCTTGATATGATTTTCACTTAAAAACGCCACACTTAAAAGATCCATAGTTGTTGAGAAGAAACCCAAAGCCTATCATATGAAACTATTGATTGTTTCAATCTTCTTTGGGAAATTTAGTCAACATGATTCCTTTGGTATGGTTTCTCCTAAAAGAATTTGGATCACAAGATTTGATTCTATTTTTGCTTGTGAGATTGGATTTCAAATCCTCATCTTTCTAATTAGGAATTTTTTAGGTCTATTCTTTGGATTATTTTCTTTTGATTTCTCTAATGAAAGATTTGGACGAGGCAAAATCTTAGAGGCCGTTGGGCTTTGTTTCATTCGCGCCGGATAAGATGGGAATGAGATAAAAGGGTATATTGGGAATGCAATTTGCAAATAGGATGGGATGGAATACAATATTTGTAATGGACTTAACTATAAGAATCTTCTAAAAGTAGGATAGGAGACAAAATCACAAAAAAAAAAAAAAATTACTTATGATAAGTAGTTATCCAATAAAATAAATAAACAAATTACTAGACTAAAGTTGAGGCATTTAATCTGAAGAATTTAATATCTAAAAATTATTAGTCTTGAGACTTCAAATCCATACTAATTCAATCAAACACTTCAAATTAGCAATATTATTATGACCGCAAGCAACATTCTGTCACTACAATTAACCGCAATCTTCATTATGTACAGTAGTTCAAAATAATCTTTATAAGCCTTCGATTTTATTCTGGTCCTTTCTGTTCTTAGTAATCAAAAGCATATCTTAGCTAGTGTACAGTAGGTTTAATAATTCAGGCATGAGTAGTTTTTTTGCTTTTATTGTTCGAACATGGATGATTTCTCTAAAACTCCCACTTCCATATTTGCTTATTTTTAAATTTTTTAAAATAAAAGCCAAAAATAATGGTTAGAAGCCAACGCCACAGTAAGATGAGAAATTATGCATAATACCTTTCTCATTTTGTACTTTTTTTACTTACCCCATTTTATATGGTATCCATAAACCAACATTCTTACGTTTTATTTTTTTCAAAAAATAATTGACGATTTTATTTTTTCAATATATGAGTTTCTAAATTTTCTGTTTAAACTGATTTTCCTGAAAAATTCACCAAAAAACGGATACCCCTACAATAACCGTCTAATAATGACTTGATAATGACTTGAGCTTATGAAATAATTAGCAATTAACAATTTAATACAAACACATAAATTTGTCTCCAAGACGGAGCACATAATTATCCAATCATATTCACACACACACACATATATATATATATATATATATATATATATATAGAGAGAGAGAGAGAGAGAGAGAGAGAGAAGCTTTATTTTGTTGTTAAAATGAAGTACAAGATGAGGGGGTTGGGGTTGGAATTCCTTTTAACCATAACAAGTTTACTATACGTGGAGTATCATATAAGACATGATTACACAAATCAACTCAACCATCAACCATCTCTTCCCTCTTCCACCTTCACTCTTTATCTCACCATTTGATACCTTGCTAGTAGAATTCCCTTTAACAAACACCACAAAAAAAAAAACAAATAAAATATTAATAAGAAAGAAAAGCCAATAATATCTCTTACATAAAATATAAATATAGAGATGCATATAATCAATTAATAATTTGTTACCATTAGAAGCTGGGGTACTATTGCTGCCTTTAAGACTGTTGTCAAAATCATCAAATAGCTTGGCTTCTGCTGAGTTTGGTGCCAAGTGCAGGAGAACTACAGCAAATAATAATAGTAAGAAGTAATAAAAAAAAATGATATTTAAACCTACTTTACAAACTTATTTTACATGTCTTAAAATTACTTATTTGTCCCTTTAACAATAGAAAATCATAAATAGGTATGCGAAGTAAGCTGATAAAATAAACCTAAATAGCATTACTCGTGGAATAAACCTCTTCCCCCCTCCAAAACAAAAGAATAATAATTTAAGGCTATATTTGAATATATGTAATTTTAAGTAAAAATGAAAATATAATTATTAGAAATCAAATATCCACAAATTAATGCATGAGGTAAAAATGAGAATCCAATTAGGCACTTATTAGAAGTGACCATTTCCTCTTCTTTTTTTTTTTTTGGGTTAAAATATAGATGGAGTTTGAAATTTAAAATTACCATGGCGCAGGGTTGGAATTTAATTTTTACTAAATTTGAGGATATGATCTCGAATTGGATTAATAATCAAGAATTTATATTTTTATTAATTATGAACGTATACATTAAATATATATATAAAAAAATAATAATCACCACCCACTAAGCGATAGATAGATAAGTGATTGTTACTTCTTAAATAGTAAATTTTTACCGGCCGGTCATAGTTTATTATTATGTATTGCTTAGTTAGTGGTGGCTAGTAAGACTCATATATAAATATATGTACACATAATGTATACTTACTTACCAGGGCATTGGGACAAATCAACTGGGGCATTACAAGTAGCGGGAAGCCTTAATGCAAGCGTAACGTTGATGTAGTTAAGGCCGAGGGTGGGATCGTCTTTGTCCTTGATCAAGATGCAGAGGCATATCATGGTGCTCTTCACGACTTGTTTGACATTAGTACAGCAGACTTGTGTAGGAGCTTCTGCGTTACCACCGACGTAGAAAAGACACGCGGAGAGCCCAATCAATTGGTTTGTACATTGTTTTTTGTCATTCTCTATGTCTGAGTTTGCAAAACCAACTAGTGCCAAGATCAATGTGAATGCCAAATATTTTGAGCTCATTGCAGAGAGAGAGAGAGAGAGAGAGAGAGAGAGAGAGAGAGTGAATGAAGAGGTGCTGTTTGCCTTCTATGATATGCCCAAGGATTCTTTTATAGATTAGTTAGGTATGAAAGAAGTTGAGAGAGGATAAGGAGTGATGGTAATTAATGTGCATCCTCTCTATTTTATTATTATTATTATTATTATATTTTTTTTTGAGTTAATATTAGGTTTATTTTGATGGTTTGAACTATTCATATTAAGAAGAAAAAAAGTTGATTGGAGATTGATAATTATATGGTTAGCTTCCATTGATCATAAGAAAATGTATAATTTATTTTTAAAACTATACTTGTTGTTCAATTTCCTTTTCAAATTATTGTGATTTGGCTATGTCTTTATTAATGTCTGATCAACTTAATCTTTTGTATGAATAATTTTCTCAATATGCACTATAAAAATATAAAATGAATGATTGACATCATCAAAGTGAGTCACTGATTAAACAGTATATATATATATATAAAAGAAACAAAGTCATCAATAAATTAATTGAAGTCTTCTTTTTTTCCCCCTATTGGTACCACATTTTTTATAAATAAATAAATTTTATAAATAAATTTAAATCATCAATATTACTTAAAGGGTCGTGCTTTAATAACTTTAAAAATTAAGACAATTTTAATTTTTTAAAGCTAGCTAGCTATCATCATCTAATATGCAACTTTTTAAAATTAAATAAAAATGAATAAATTATCTTCATACAATTAAACTTGTTTAAATATATCCTCAAATTGAAGGAATGCTAAGATCTACATTCTATAAAAATAATTAATTTCGAAAGATAATTATTTGTAAGAAAGATTCAACAAATTATTTATAGAAAGAAATTAAAGAAGTAGTAATCACGTGTATTGTGAAATACAATACATTTAAGCACGAATAATTTATTAGTTCACAAACAAATATAGAAAATTCATTAAAATGATGTACTAGTGACATTTTAAAAATTATTAACTAAAATGGTAGTGCTTGATTGTAATTGAAAATGAAAGAAACACATAGTGACGTATCATATCCTGAATGAAAATTACAAAAAGGATTTGGAGATATATGAATTTAGTTAAAAATAATTAAAGAAAAAAATTAGCAAAAAAATTAAAGGTAAGACGGTATTGCAACATTATCCTCGAATAATTGTTAAGTAGTTTTAGAGTACAATGTAATATTATTCTCACTGTAATCTCATTTAATGATCGATGCCGTAAAAAATACTTCGAGTGAAACAAAATTGAGCCACCTATATTGTTAGAAGTGCACGGACAAACTTAACTTTTTATGAATAGATTTGTTCAACTCAATTAAATCACATTTGAATTTAGTTCGTTTAATAAATGAGTTGTTTATAAACTCAAAGGTAAGCTCGTTTATTAAATGAGCTTGGCTCGTTTAACCTCAGCTCAATTTGCTTATCCTCGTAAATAATTTGCTAGTTTTTTTAAAAACAAGTCCAATAAATGTCAACATGAGAAACACAAAAAAAAAAAAAAAAACACTAATTTTTAGCGAGTTCCAAATGGGAAGCACAATATATGAGAAAGAAAAAGTAACTCCAAGAATTTCTTTTGTACAAAAAAAATAAAAAAGCCTACTAACAATTGCAAAATTAGAAAATTTATATTCTCACCGTAGTTTTGCATAAATGCACACCAAATTTTGTTTTTAACAAATTTTAAAACACAAACTTTAAAATGTATTTATAAAGAAGTGGAGTGGAAATATAATTTTAAAAAAAATTAATTTTAACTAATATTTGGGAAATTAATTGCACCTCAACCATAATTTCGCTTAATCGAGACCCAAATGGGTTCATTAAATTAAGCAGTTGGAATGGGATGCGTCACATTAGTTTCTTTTGTCCCCAATACTTCTGTTGGATTGATTAATCATTAATGTTTAATGTCCCATGGGACCATTCTCACTACAATTGTGCATGTGGAAGGTGTTGTGTTTTATTTTTGATTTAATTTTTGAATATGTTTTTATGATTAGATTCGTTAATTACATGGAGTTTGTCGAGCTTGCTATTTACTTAAAAATTTAAATTGATTCGATATTTATAACTAAGTGATCGTATAATATTGATTTATAAATAAATAAATAAAAATTATAATTTTGAAAAAAAAAACTGTTAAACAAATATTATTCAATCACTTACCTACATGTATCGAATCAACTTAAATTTTTATATAAATGTCAAACTCGACGAATTATACATAATAAACAAATTCAATCGTAACAAAATATTTAGAAATTAAACAGAAGTAAAGCACAGCATCTTCTGTCATTTGGTACTATAGGTTGTTCATTTGGTACTACAGGTTGTCAAAAAATTTATTCTAAAATATTTTACATATAAAATGATTTTGTAAAAAATTATTATTTTTACTTGTATTTTTTGACATTTGGTTAAAACTTAAAAAATAAAAATGAGAGATAAGAGTGACAAAATGCGAGAAAGATTCAGGTAAAAGATTTCGAAAGAATTCTGAAAGAATTTAGGTAAAAATGATCTGTCTCTTATTCTCTTATTTTTATTTGTTATGAGAATGACCAAATGCGATAATGATTGGGTGAAAGTTTTGAAAGTGTATTTTAAAATTAACTTACGAGTTAATTTTTCGTAAGTCAAATTTAGTCCAATAAGATAAAATATTTTTCAAAAAAATATTTTACATAGATATTATCAACTAAAAAATAAAAAATAAATAAAATATTTTATCTAAAAATATTTTAGGTCAAAATAAATGAAACCGTTATATATATAATTTACAATTTTGATGTCAAATTAAAAATTTTCCTAGTTTTAAATCAACGTGGCAGTATAGGAACGAATATCATCAAGTCACTTAATTACGCCCACAACTATACATACAACAAAATATAAAAAATGTCGCCTCCTTACGTACTTATCACCTTCCTCATTTCATTTTCATATCCTACTTAATTGGGAAGGGAGTAAGAAGTCCAAAAAGTAACGGGACGGAATATATTAGGAAAAGTAAGTATCTTTTTCGTTCTATTTGTTATAGGAGGAGGCGAAGAAAAATCGTACGTAATAAAGTAAGAATTGAGGCGGGTATTGTGCTCATAACTTGTCACATTGAATTCGTGTCAAAAATATATTAGCACTGATACTGTCAATTTAACTAAACGCGTTATATATTTATCATAACATTAACATTATCTGTTTATAAATAAGTTAACATGTTAATAACATGTTTAATAATGTGTTTAATAACTTATTTAATATAATAAGTTTACATTTTTAATTTTATATATATTTTATTCATAAAATTACATAAATAATAATAATTAAAAAAAAACTCTAAACAATTTGTAAAAATTCTTAAATAGTTTGATAGAAAAAAACAACATGAATCCATATATAAAGAATTTTAAAGTCTAAGTAGTGCTTGATGAAAAAAAAAAATTTACAAAAATTAAACGGGTTAGATATATTATTTTTTGATTATTGGGATTCAACATCAATACAACTTGTTTATCAAACGTGCTATTAGGTTGTGTCATTTTTAACTCCGTGTTGAAAAATAGTCGATCATAACACTTTAATTTTGTGTTAAAATATTCGAGTCGAGTTAATGTGCCTTGTCAAGAAATTTCACTCACAAGTGAGAATATGTGGGGTGGAGAACGGAAAAAATTATCATCCCTATTCACATACCATAGTGAGTGTTTGTCAACAATAAAATTGAAGTCGCTAAATTAAAATTAAACTAACTTTTCTAATAAGTTTGACTTCAATAGATAGTCACGTTAATGAACTTAAAAAATGTGTTTGTTTATGCAGCAAATTGATCTAGAAATAACATTTTTCAAAATTAAAAAAAACGAATTAAATAAGAGCCAAACTCAAGTAACTTTAGTTCGTTACGCAGTCCTAATTGGGTGTGCCCATAACTAGAATTTAATTTGTTTAATGCCCCATAGGACCATTCCCACTACAAATGTGCATGGTTCTTGGTTCATCAAAAGGTTTCCAATTAATATGTATAATTCAAAACTTTAATCTTGAACTAAGATTTTCATAATCATAAATTAAATAAACGCGGCAGTACATGCATGGACGACTAGTGTAACGATTCAAGTGAACCCTTGGTCTAATAACTTAAATATAAAGTCTAACAACGCAGTCTAAAATACTTAAATTCAAATTATTAATGGTAGCTCATAAATTTCTTTATATATCAGACTTAATTTCTATATATATCAGACTTAATTTTTATCTTCCACCGGTGTATGATAAGGTATCACAATGTTCTCTACTCAAAGACGCGACGCCCTCTCCACGTGGCCTAAGTTCTTATTCTGGTTGGGATGTGAATAGCAGTCCACTACCGGACACAAATCAGCTTATAAGCGTACATAAGATATATAATCTCGAATCCTCTACCCCTCTCCGAAGCACTATATGGGAACCATGGTTGGCTCTAATATCATCTATAAACCCAAATGAACCATTGGTCTAATAACTTAAAGAAAGAACCTACTCAAAGGGCCAAAAATGCTAAAACCCATGTAGGGATTCGGTTCCTTTTAATTTAAACCATTTGATTAAACCTTGTGAACTAACGTTTTATGACGGGAAGAAATTAAATATCGGAGTTGTTTGAATGAGTCTCGTGGCGTTGAGACAAAATTTGAAAACTATATACACTTTTCTTTTCCTTGGTATGTTGTCCAGTGAAGGACCACTTTGAGCGGTCCCGAGACCAATCGAGTGATTTGCGGGTCTGAGGTGTTTTGTTTCATTCTCTTCTCTCTCTCTCTCTCTCTCTCTCTCTCTCTCAAATCTGATAGAAATCTTAGGGTTGTTAATGGAACACCATTGAGTCCTTCTACTTCTTTCTTGGTGAATTTTCTTACTTATCATTTGGCTCTACGTCAGTGGGAGATTATCCTAAGCATTGAGAGCTTCTTCCTCACCCTTTGGTTAGCAATTTTCGTGGGAGAGCTTGCTAGAGGCTTGGTTCTCGTTGCTTTATCATCTAAAAGGTAGGATTTATGACAATATATAAAGATTTGTTGGATATGTATTGTATATTTGGTGTTTATCTATGGAAAGATGAAAATTTTATATTTTTGAAAACCTTGGATTATGGGTTTGGGTTAATGCATATTAAATCTCGAGGTCTTAGAGGTTTTAAAGCGTTACGATCTTGTTAATATCGTGCAGGAGCCTTTAACTTGAGTTTTGAAAAAGTTAGGGTTTTGTTTTTTGTCAAAACCTTGGAGATTTAGGGGGATTTGGGTCGTTGAATCCAAATGGTTAAACTAGTTGATTTTTTTTGTAAATTGGGTATTGTATCATCTTATTGATAAATAGGTTACATGAAACTTGGGAATGGGTAAAAATGATCTAGGGTTGTAGTGTGAATTCTGAATGAATTTTAAAAAATATTGGATGTATGTGAAAGTATAACTTATGTGACTTGATTATAATTATCATGTGAACACAAATACAAGATGATATTGATATTTGAATTGTTAATAATCGGAGCCATTGTGGTGTTGGGTTTGACGAGAGGAACTGATTTGACAGTTGAACTCGTGATGGTGTAAAGCGTGAATGATATATTTAAAGTACTGTGTTATTGAAATGTGTAATTAAGATTGGAATCGAGTAGCTCATCCGTAAAAGACCAGAAACTTGTGCAATGTAAGGTAGGCTTTTCCTTCAGGTTAATTCCCGTAAAAGCGTGCTTTTGGGCGACCCACCCATCGATGTTTATGAGAGAAATAAAAAATGTGCGCTCCTGTGTAGGGCTATAGAATGGGTATTTATCCATTAGGCATCGCGTAGCCCAGTGGTAATAAATACACCGGGGTCTATAAGTGTTGTCCGGCTTTGCTACTTAATTAAATCAAAGAAAGAGGTGTGTGTGAAACCGTTGAATGTGATTGCGTTGTGAACACAAGGAAACGAAATAGGGGTAAAAACTAAATGAGATGTGCGCATTGGTTTTAATAAGACAGAAATTCAATTATGTGAATGGAATTTATAAGAAAAGTGAATTTGATTTTGGGTTTAAACGTGTTGCACATTCACATAATCATCATCGCATGTCATGCATATATTCATATTTAGTTTTTTTTTCTATGAGCCTCGGCTCACGGTGGTTAACCCATTTTAGATGATAATAGAAAGAAGGTGGTCGAATGAGAAGCTTAGTCTCAAGGACCGTTTTTTAATTTTTTGGAAAATAAATTATACTTATATAGGAATATCTTTTGAGAAATGTATATCTTGTAAATGTAATTCATTCGATACAATGTTGTGGGTATTCATTTTGTATGGACTTAAGGCCACGCATTCATATCGTGCATGCATGAAAGAACAGTGTTATCGTTTTACGGGATGTATGGCGAACTGATGATGGTTTCTTATGGTTTAAGAAGGTTTTAAGATATTTTCTCAACTATTTTTTACTCTTGTACTTATAGAATGGGTAGTATTAAAACTTATCTTTTTAAGCAGGTGGAAGTAGAATGCCAAGTTTTTGGAAACAAAAGTGAAGAAGTTGTCTAAGGCTGGACTGCTCGACGAACCGCTCGAGCGGTCTATAGAGCGGTCTCATGCATTTCTCAATTTTTCAGTCTGCATGCAAAAATTCTGTAACTTCTGAGAGACCGCTCGAGCGGTCTGGCTGGTTAGGAAATTTTTGTGCATTTTTATTTTGAGACCTATTTTTTTCAACAGAGTGTTTTTTTAAGGTTCTAAAATTTTCTTTTGTGTGCTTTACATTTCGAAATATGGATTACTTTTGGTAAAATATTTCTTTTTTGGGGCTTTTCCATGTGATTCTTTGAGCTTTCCTTGGTTACGAAGTCGGGGTGTTACAATTTAAATTATTAGTACTAGCTCATAAATTTTATTATATATGAGACATATTTTTCGTATTTCATCAATGTGGAATTGAGTATAACAGCTAGCATTTTTCATAAGTTAGTTACACCCACAATTTTATTTCGAGTTTGTATTCGGATAAGTTTTATCTACTTATTGATTATTCTAAAAAGTTCTATATATTTTTAATTTTTTTTAATAATCTTGACAATTTTATTCCGGTATAAAAGATAGAGAATAGAAAAGTGTTAATAGTCTTGACAATTTTGTTATGGTATAAAAGATAGAGAATAGAAAAGAGGAAAGAGAGAGAGATAGAGAGAGAGAGAGAGTAGGAAAAATAAATAAAATATTAAAAAAGTAAAAGAGAAATAGAAGAGAGACGTGAAGTGCGCTTTCGAAAGCAGAACACGACCGATTTGTAGGAATCGATCCAATAACTAATTGTTGGAACATAGAGAATATTAGTTGGCACTTTTAAATTCTAAAATTACATAAATTTTGTTATATACATTTATGTTTAATAATATCTGTACTTTTTAGAACCTCTTCATCTATACTTATAAGATCATCTCTAGCTATCCTCCCGATAATGAAAAGGTAATTCCCTAAAAAGATATTTTAGGGAGTCACCTTTTTGTTTCTAACTCTAACCATATAGGGAGTCACCTTTTTGTTTCTAACTCTAACCATAATTCTTATTTTAGGGAGTCATATTTTTTTTTAATTTTTAATATAATAATTCAAAATTTGTAACATTTATATTTTAATTGTCATATTATAACAGCTATTTTATTTTTAAAAAATTATTTAAAAAAAATAAATTTTAATATTTTTTAAATTTTAATGGTTATATTTTAACAATTATTTTATAACGACTACATTTTTTTAAAAGAAATTTAATTTTTTCGAATTAGAAGAGACACACAATAAAAAAACACAATAATACTTTATTAACTTACAGAAGAATACATTGGTCCAATACAACAATATTACATAAATTTTTTTAAAAATAGAATAATACATTAACTAGTGATCACTACTAATTATAACTACTATGTAAACTTTTTTAAAATAATTTTTATTTTTAAGTCTTGATAATATTGTGCTTGTATTTGATCTATGCCGGTGGTATCAATTGCCATTATTCTCTCTTCTTCTTTGATTGTTTTCTATCGAAGTTTTTCTTTCTGAATATTAATCGTTTCTTGCTGGGTATCATATGCTATTTGTTCGGCTTTATATGCTCTTTCAAATCGTTCATTTTTTTTTAAACTCAATTTCTTTTCTCTCTTGAATGTACTATTCCAAAATCAGTGTAGTTTGCCTGGTTGACATACTGTCACTAATATGTTCTATATCTTTTTTGTTTCGTTTCTTTTGGGCTTTTCTTCCCATTAATCTCTCGAGGTTGACTTATATATTCCTCGCAATATCATTTTCTTCTAAATTAATTGAGTATAAAGTAGAAGGAGAAGACATAGCAGGACTTGAATTTGTTGAGTTTTTGAATTTTTTTTCCATGGTCTGTCATTCACTTTGGATAATACTTCAACTCATGCCAATAATGTAAATATTGAAATGGACAACCCAATAATTTTTTGTACAATTCTTTTGCTTAAAATATCTAAAAAACACAAAAAAATATAATTATGACATTATAAAGATATATTAACCAAACAAAAAATATGATAATGTTATTATACCTTATCTTGCTCAGTGACACCACTTTGTTGCCTTCCTTCAATTTGGGCATAGTTCTCACAGAATTTATTTACTTCTAGCTGAATTGTGCTCCAACGATGCATAAGAGAATTTTGAGTATGATCAGAAACTATTTTTTTATTTTCGTGAAAGTAGTTGTGAATTCTTCCCTAATACATATCTTTTTTTTGTTGGTTTTCTTGTACTGGATCAATACTAATATTGAGCCATGTAGATATAAGTAGAATATCTTCCTCAGTTGTGAAATTTCGTGATCGTTGTTATTTTTTTGTGATTGATTTATTTTTTGTAAAATTTGAAGACGTTATGACAGGTTCATTAGAATATTGGTTGGCTTAATCATAATTTTCACTAAAATTTTCATTGTCAACGTCTGACTTTCTAGAGAGGAGATTAGTGTAATATGCATTTTCTTGAGAATCCATCTACACAAATGAAAAAATCATAACTAAAAATAACAAATCCCAACAATTAAAAAATTGAGTGAAATTATAAATTAAGTTAATAAATAATAAGAAATGAATTAAAAATTATAATATCTAAATCCTAAGCTTAATCTCAGCAAAATAGTATATCTCCATTAACACAACACCACTTAACCAGACACGAACAAGGAGAACGAAGAAACAGAGGAGCAAAGAACAGCTAAAAATTCAACATGAAATCAACAAATTGAATAAAATTTTCAGCAAATCTCACCAAGAAATCAAGCAATCGACAAATGATAAAGATGAATTTAAGCAAACACTAAGAACAACCGAAAATGGACGTCGAGAATCCAAAAATCTCGCCAAAGCACCAATACGAATTTCAACAAATCAAAAAGGTATGCAAAATAGATAATCATATACATAGCTTTATAGAAGATTTATTTGAGAATTTGTACACAAATCACTGTTTGGAACCGTTGAATACAGTGATTTTCAAAAAATAACCATTGGGCAACCTCTCCAAAATTTTCCTAAGCTCGCCAGAAATGGTGAGTCATTTCTGGCCATCTTAAAATGGCGAGGTGAATGGCGAGATGGTTGGAGCTTGAGTTTTGTAGATTTTTCACCATTTTGGCAAAGAAGGCGTGATGATGAGTCACATTGGAGATGCTCTAAAAGAAAAATGTTATTGAATGTAAAATTTGAAAATAAATTAAAAACAAAAACTTCATTTTCACAAAAATGAGAACTTTTTCATTTTCAAAAATAAAAAATGTGAAAATCTAACAAATTTTAAAATAGTAAATATTAAAAAATAAGACATATAACAATAGAGAAAGCAAACACAATGAAATTCCTTTTTAATAACTAGAAATGATACAAAATCACATTTCTAATTTATAAAAATGAGAGAGTTTTTATTTTTTTAAAATGAAAATTCTTATTTTTTATTGTTATAAATCATCATAAGCAATAAAGATATTGTTTTACGGATTTTGATGAAGAGATCCTAATATATATATTCTCTCTTTCTCTCTCTCTAAGGATTTTGATAAACAGATCCTAATATATATATATATATATCAAAAGTCATAAATTTCTCTCTCTCTCTCTCTAACATTTTCACTCTTCTTTATTATTCTTCTCTCACTTTTTTATTGTGCATTGATGATATTTTTGATATAATTAATTAATATAGGACTTACAGAGTTATTATTGTTTAAATGGAACTTATCTCTAAATAATTTCAACAAATTGAACTTCTCACCCGAAAAATGATTTTGCCTTGTAGTAATCAAAACCTTTTAGTCTAATTTGCGCACATGGATTAAACAGTAAATACGACCAAACAAAAACACGACAATCACACACAAGAGACATGATTTTTACGTTAAAAATCCCAATAGGATAAAAATTACGGGACATATCCAAATCCGAGAAAGTAAGTACTATCAATAATATTGATTACAAGAAAACTTTACAAAACTCAGTTGAATCCTCAACTTATTACAACTCGTCTTCTTGTCGAATCCCCGTGTACTAATTCTGTGCTCACTTGCTGTCAGAATCCTCCTACGAACTTCTTCACTTGAGAATCCTCTCAAGTATTAGATGTATTGTTGATCTTGATGACTTGAACGATGATCTTAGACGCTTCAGAATTGCATATATTCGTCAAGTCTTAGAGTTCTCTTACGTAATCTCTCAATCAAAAACCTCCTATCATTAATTAGTCTAAAAACCTTTTCAATACAAAGTTACCTATAGCTACAATACCCAAAAGGGTTTCCAACCCTAACTGAAGTATAAATTTTTTTTGAGATAGACCGCTCGAGTGGTCTTTAGACTGATCGAGTGGTCATGCTTGCAACTAGCATCTAAACTTTGAATATTCCTACACATAGAGATTCACACTTTTCCAAGAACAATGTGCATTATATCATATAATTTATAAATATGAGACTTAAGAAGGTGGTGTCACAGAGTTGTCAAACTAAAGAAAAAACGACGTTAGGAGAATTTCTAACAATCTTTCCATTTGGCAATTCTGCGGCAAACCCAACAATAAAAGGAAAAGTTAAGACAATGTCAATTAGTAACCTCAATAATATATAAGCCCAACAAAAGCAAACAAAAAACCAAATGGAGTGTGAAGTATTGTGAGACCCTGACCCGTTTTAATTTCGTAGTATTTTTTGGCACGTTAATTTTTGTTTTAACCCTATCAGAATAGCATGTTTATCTATGTTTTAATGCATATTCGAGCTTAAAAATGCATGTTTGGTTAATTTTCGGGACCGTTGGGTGTTGTGGTTAAAAAAAAAGATATTTTCGGTGGGCCCTATAAATATCATCCATTAGTTAGATATTTATAGATTTTGAAACTTGTTTGCTTTCTCAAATAAAAAGCTCCACCTTCTCTCTAGATTTTCTTTGGGTTTGGGTGTGGTTTGTGGCGATCGAACAACGGATCCGTGTTATCCTCGCCGAGGGCTTTGCGTTCATTCGGATGGAATCTCGTTTTGACGAAGTTCATTT
>JAOTRH010050476.1:0-89148 GCA_034768845.1 Heliamphora exappendiculata
ATGATTTGATTATTTTTATTTATCATTATTTTTTGTAAAATTATATTACCATTCATTTATATTTCAACAAATGTGATTTACTCACAAAATTATTAATGTCTAATTAATTTAATTTTTTATTAAAATAATCTACTTAATAAATATTACATAATAAATAATTTTGATTATAAAAATATATAAAAAAGATCAAAATAATAAATTAATTGCATCCGAAGTAAAAAATACTGAAAATATTCTCAATGTTCAAAACTGTGAGAATATTTTCAGTATTAACAAACTGTGAGAACATTCTCACTAGTGTATGTGTGAGAATATTCTCACAGTTTGTTTGCAAAGCAATTGCAGCATTTGGGTATTTTGCTGCACATACTTCTTGTCATCAGCTCTGGATATTTGTGCCTTAAAATACAGGTCTTTTATTTAATTTAGAGTCGAGGAACGAGTCAAATGAGGAGAGATTTTTGTCCGAATATTCTCAGTATTAACAAACTGTGAGAACATTCTCACTGGAATGTTTTCACAGTTTGTTTGTGTTTGTGAGATTTTTCTTAATTTTATCATTCTTAATTTTTTATGAAATGAGCAATTTATAAAATCATGTTGACAAACGAAACCTTATTATGGGTAGATGCTTTTTAAATGGTCATATTTGACAAATACTAATTTAAAAAATATATATTACAAGCCACTTATATTAAACATAATTGCATTATAATTATGAGATTTTTCTTGAGTTTCTATCCAGCTCTTTAGATTCATCATTGAGCCTAATATTGTAAAATTTTAAGTAACTTCAAATTAACAAAATAAGTGTTAACAAATGTATCTGACGCTTTGTAATATGAGTATAAAAAGTTACTCATAACACACATGTACATGAGAATATTCTCATATAGTAATATATAAAAAACTTTTCATATATTTTGAAATCTGAGTATAAATTTTTTTTCTTAACACGTATACATATGGGAATATTCTCAAATAGTGATATATGAGAAACTTCTCATACATTTTAAAATCTGAGTATGAGAAGTTTCTTATAACTTGTGTATGTATGAAAATATTCTCATGTAATGATATATGCATGAGAAGTTTCTCATAGTATATGTATATATGAGAATATTCTCATCTTATAATATATGAGAAATTTTTCTATAGTATTTGTGTGTATGAAAATATTCTCATATAGTGATATATGAGAAATTTTTCATAATGCGTGTATGAGAATAATTTCATGTAGTGATATATAAAATTTTTTTTCATAAAATGTGTGTGCATGAGAATATTTTCATATAGTGATACATAAGAAGTTTTTTTTATTACATGTGTGTGTATGAGAATATTTTCCTATAGATATGAGAAGTTTCTCATAGCGTGTGTGTATGAGAATATTCTTATGTAATGATATATGAAAATTTTCTTATATATACATATGATGCATGAGAAGGGAAAAATAATCTACTTTAAATAAAAATAAATAAATAAAAATAATTTTTTACCTAATCAACAAACTTAAAAAAAAGTAATTTAAAAGTTAATAAATTTTTACTCTAATCTTTATTGTTTTTCTGATCGCTCTAAATTTTTTAATTTTTAATTTTTTCATAATAGAACAAATCTAAAAATATAATTATTTTAATTAAAGTTAAAAAAAAAATCTACTAAATAAAAAACACTCTTATAAAAATTTTAAAGTAATTTTTTTTAATAAGTAACATAATTGAAAATAATAATTTGAATTTTTTCTTCATATTTTGCATTTATTTTTTAATTTTTGAGAATATAAGAACAAATTAGTAAGAAGAAAAAAAAAAAAAAACTCAGGACATCACATGTCAATTTTTCCAATTCGCAGCTCCACTCTTTCGGTAAGTTTTTTTCGGTAAATTTTTTCGTGACGTCTAGCGTCTCTCTAAAAAAATACGTAATAATTTTCCCTCCTATCAGGCGGTGCGCCTCTCGCTTTGTGGAGTAGCCATCACCTCTCTTCCGTCACTATTCATTATCCACTTTCTGTGGCCATGGCCATGGGAGCTCATTTTCCTTTCTGTCATTCTAATCTCACACTATTTCTCTCCCTCACTTTTTCGCAGAGCTCTCTCTCCCTCTACCCTCTAATCCATGGCCACCGCAGGCCCGAAGCTCACTTCTGGAGTCCTCTCCGTCGCTTCAACTCCGCGTCGCCAGATACAACCAGCATTGCTTTCGGTGCGCCGCCTCATAGCCATCCCCGGAAAGCCCTCTTCCGAAATCTCTGCACGGAAAATTGTGTGTAAGGCCACCGATATCTCGGTAGCCGAGGAGTCATCGGCGTCGGGCGATGATAAGGCTGGAGTCAGCGGCGGCGATGATGGGAAGTACTGGGTTCCAGTGGTGCCGCTGGCGGCGTTGCCCAAGGGAGAGCGGCGCGTGATCATTCAGGATGGGGAGACTATATTGCTGTTGTGGTACAAGGATGAGGTTTTTGCAATTGAGAACAGATCACCTGCTGAGGGCGCCTACAGTGAAGGTTTGCTCAACGCCAAGCTCACTAAGGTATCTATGAGGGATGTTGATTCTAATTAAGTGGATCCTTCAAGAAGAGGTGTTTATTCTTGTGGTGATGCCTTGGAATGTGTTTGATGATTCTTGTTCTTTTTGATTGATTGTTCGTATGGACATGCGACATTTGAAATGGGTAACTCTGATTGCAGATTATTCTCCTATTTCTTTGAACATAATCAGTAGAGCAGTCACTTTGCTTCTTCATGTTTCGTCAGTTGCATACAGTAATTTCTAAGTCCTGCTGCTAGTTTTCCTATTGTTTCTTTGGTTAGTGTTAAATCTCCTCAGAATTGTGACCAAATGTCCAAGAATGGATCAGACAGTTTAACTACATCAAAATAAAATAAACCCAATGATCCCATTTGTTATTCAGCTACATTTAAAATAAAATGCCTAATTTCACTCTCTTTGGAACTTTGGATATAGAAGGATGTTTGATTACTCATATTTGCAGATTTCACATTTTCTCCAGATTTCCAATTGATTGATTCATTGTTCTGTGATTTGAACATTTACTATTTTACTTCACACGGAATATATTAATGGATTTGCAATAACAGTAGTGCAATCGGGTATTCTGCTGGAAGACTCCGCGCCATAAGGTGCATGGAGAGCTTGAAGATTTGGTCTTTTGGTTCATTTATTTATTTATTTAGGAGCTTTGGCCTCTTATTTTTGCTGTAGGACTTATTATAGTATCATCTCTGTCCGTAGGATAGTATCAATATCATGTCACGTATGAACTAATTGTTGGATAGTAGTCCTTGACACAAGGAGCTTTGGCCTCTCATTTTTTCTGATGTGAACCATTATTGTACTTGTCAATGCTATCATATATGCCCACAGGACAATCGCAATGCAATATAGTAAGTATCCTTCAGATTACATCAATTGATGCTAGAAATATGCTAGCTTATAAATTCCTGCAGATTATATACTGAATGGGGTTTTACACCTTTGGTAGTGCTATGCGCATAATACATAATGTTTGCGTCAGATTTCTAAGCCAATGGTTGCTATAAGCTGTAAATTAATGTTTTAAAAATACATTTTAGTTTGAATTAATAGCCTCTGGCAAACTTATCAAAAAAAAAATAAATAAATAAAGAAAAGAAAAGAAAAGAAAAGAAACAATTCATCTTACCAACATACATAAACTACACAACAATCTCTTAGGTATTCTGTTTGTTATATTGTATTTAAGTTGAACCTGTTTGCACTGAGTTATTCTCATTGATGAAAGTCTAAAATCTAAATAGATGACTACAAAGGCTGCAGTTGGGAAGCTGCTTTAAAATACAGTGCAATTAATGAATTAGTAGATAAGTACAAGGACAAAATCCCTTTTACCCTCCTTTGGTTTGACCCAGAAGCACTTTACCCTCCGTTGACATTTCAATATATTCACTTTGCCTTATGTCATTTATTGAAGGGCAGTGCTAACCTCGTTAAAGGCTGATACAATCAATTTCTAGCCTAAAGCCAGTAATGGAAAGAAACCTATATACTATCGAATGGCACATGGTTCTGCAATGACTGTAATACGTTTTTGTTCTTTTTGATTTCCATGTTCTTTCTGTCTCTCTTACGTTATATAAACCATTTATATCATAATCACGTATTAACCAAATTAAACCACATATTAACTTGCATCTTCTTATCTTTTAACCATGGTTGTCAAAATCGCGACACGAATCGTAGGATCGTACGGTCCTACGACTCAATTTTGCAATTTCAATCCAGATCGTATAATAAATCGCATTTTGAGCAGGATCGTAATAGGATCGTTTCAAATTATTCGGGATCGTAGGATTGTGAGTAGGATTGTAGAATCGAGAGTAGGATCGTAAATGTTTTGTTCAACACTTCAATTCTATTTTCTTGTATGTTACTTCAATATGGATCAATTTGTGAATGTTTATAAGACGCATCTTGTTTTTCATGATACTTTTAATTTATTTTTGTATAATTAAAGCTTATTCTCCATGAATTTTTTGAAATTATTAGATTTTTTAATATTTTGAGTAGAATCTTACGATTTTACGATTCAATCCTACGATCTGATCCGGTAGAATCTAAAACGATCCTATGTAGGATCTCAATTTTGACAACCTTGCTTTTAACTTATCACATTTTAAACCTATTTGTGACTTAACCACACACACTCACACACGTATACATATACATATACATGCACAAAAAACTGATTGGTAACTTCCGATTTCTAGATTATCAAACTATTTAGTGTATACCTACATGTATTTAACCCAAATAGGATGGTAGACAACACGTTGGTTTTAGCAGTGCTGGCTCCCAAAAATTGGGTACATTGTATTAATTGTAGGTACCATGAACAAACTTTGTAGACCACATCTGCAGATCGCCAGATCCAGACATGGACAATTACAGACCCAAAATTCAATTGCTTCCACGATTCCACCATCATTTTCATGACCCAAAATTGCATGTTATAGCTACCATTGTTGTTGCACATTATCTCCACTATGTGCGACTGTTACCTGAAATCCCATTATTCACTGGTCACCCCATGGTGATGAGGTGGGAATGATGGTGGGGGAGCTGGGAAGGAGAAGTGGTGGCAGGACTGGCTGGGGAGGGGACAGTGGGTGGTGGGGGAGGAAATAGGAGCAGCAGTGGTGGTCGGAGGTGATGGTGGGGGGCTTTGGAGGAGGAGAGGATATGGCGGCAGGGGCTAGAGGTGGCAGGGGGTGGTTGGGGTTAGGTTTTCAAATCGATTAGGAAAATGTAGGCAAACACAAGGGCTTAATTTTCTTTTATGTTATAATTTGACTTTGACTAAATTTTGTTTTTATGCCAACTCTCAAAATAGGAGGGTGACGGTAGAGAGGCAAAGTGCAAAAATCCCAAAACCTTGTCTTGGGATCATAAAAATTGAACTAGTGACTAATTTCTTTGCAGGATGGCTGTATTGTCTGCCCAACGACTGATAGCACATTTGATCTTCGGAGTGGTGCGATCAGGGAATGGTATCCTAATAATCCTGTTCTGAGAGTCCTCACGCCTGCTTTGAGGACTCTATTCGTTTATCCAGTTAAAACTGATGGTGAAAATATTTACATCAGCATTAGAGGAGGAACGATATCTGATGCATCTGCAGAAATCATCTTTAGTGGAAGGGCTCAACCTGGTGTAACTGCAACTGATGTCAATGTGGATGAGGTAAAATTAGTCTACCAAATGAAATTACTCCAACCTAGTGCTTCTTACCTGAATGTTGATATTTATAATTATATTTTTTTGTGTTTCATATGGTAGTGGTATACTGCATTAACTTTCAACACAACAACTAATTAGAGGTAAAATTTATTGAGAAGTCTATCCTTCACAAGAATTTGACTTGGATGATTATTTTTTTTCAAGTAATATTAAGAGTGGTCTTTGCATATATTCTAAATGTAGGAAATTAATATTGGACTAAACAATTTTATCGTGGAAGAAAATACTAAAGAAATGTGAACGGATTATTATCTTCTGGGCTAGGCTCTTGCCAAAATTATAGAGAATTTGTGATTTGCAGAAAATATTTTAGAATGAGCTATAAGGGGTTTAGAAGGAAATGTCGGAACTATTGTAAGTTACATAAAGTGTAGGGTTGGGGGGATTAGAAGGAAATAGGGTCAATGAAGTAAACCAGTGAATCACTCTAACATCCTATGGCAGAAAGCACTTGATCTTTAATACTCGTGTTTAGGAAGTTTAAAAAGTCGAGCCTTGTTGTTTTCTTTATTTTTTCTTTAATTTTTTCTAGAAAAAAGTAAAACTTAAAAAAAATAAGCTGATTTTTTTTTAGTAACAAAAAACTTCCATCAAAGAGAAGCAAAGGAAAGGCTTTCATTGAAAATAAAAATAAAAAACTTGGTTTCTAGACTTGTTTTCGATGAGAATAAGCTTTTTTGTTAAAATGTCAGTTTTCCTTGCCCTTACTTTTTTGGGTTTTATGCTTTTTCTTTGTTGCTTATCTGGGATTTTAAGCCTTTTCTTTTGAGATTATTTGGGATAATGAAAGTCTTTGATGCTCTTTGTGTAAAGAAAGTTTGTTTGTTTGTATTTTTTTCCCCCATTTCGTACAGTAACTTTTAGGATTGTTTGAGACGAGAATGACAAAAAAGGCCAAACAGATTGTTATCTCAATCAGCCTGGCTTAATAGTTGGCTTTTTATAAATAAAAAATAAAAAATAGAGAGCCCAAATGGGACTTAGGTCTCTGCTCTGATCTGTTACTATGATGATGATGATGATGATGATGATGATGTATTGCAGGTGAGAATGGTGGTTGATGAGGGTGAGGAGGGGTTCGGTTTCACTGGGAAGAACGAATTGATAAATGGAAAGGCGGCCGTAATTGGCTTTCTGTTGCTCTTAGATTTTGAGCTATTGACCGGTAAAGGTCTCCTCAAAGGAACAGGTTTTTTAGACTTCATTTATTCTTTTTCAAATGCTTTCAATTAGATAACCAATTTCCAATTTCCAATTTCTGATCACAGACGACATATTTGCTGAGTCAGAAAATATCTGAAGTCTGTTATTTTATTATTTTTGCTCATGTGACTATCTTGAATGTAATTTCGCTTAGTCATGTTGCTTCCAGTTGGATCACGCCCATTCTTGTACACATTTTGTTGTTATTATTTCTTATACTACATCGAGCATTGTCTATTAATTGTTACAGTTGAATTTGTAATAAAAATTAGTTATTGAGGGTGTTTAGCATTGTTGAAATTAGTAGTTTATAGATTATAATTTATAGTAAAAGTTGTAAGTGTTTGATAAAAATTGTAATTTGTAACTGAAATAAAAAAAATAATTATAGTATGTTGCAGAAATTGTGGGTATTTAGAAAACATTATAATTAATAGCTAAAATTAGTAACAAAAAGCTAAAAATTACTAGCAGAAATTTTGGCAAACACCCTCTGAAATGCATCAAAACGGAGTTAGCTCATCTATAATCTTTTATCTTTAACTGATCATTTTCGAAATAAAAAATTTCAGGCCTTTCTAAAGTTGTTTTTGTCTACAAGTGAAACTTGACAAACAGTGGCTTAACAATTAATGTTAGCAAGCAACAACTAACAAGCAGCACACTGGTATTATTGACGAAAGAACAGTTCTTTTTATTCATTTTTTATTCATTTTTTATTCATTTTTGGTTGGATAGGTAAAATTGAGAAGCTCATAAACAGCTTAAATACTTGGTTGAAACCCTGTTAACATAATTTGGGTAAGCCAATTGGAGTTTAACCCTCAGTTATTCTGAGCTCTCTCTCTCTCTCTTATTTTTGTGTGGATATTTACACACTCTATTTGAGTAAGGCTATAAAGTCTCTTCCAACATGAAAAAAACAAATAAATAAAATCTTTTACCCTTAATATATCTCTCTCTCTGCCTTATGCGCATCTCAATACCAGATAAAATGTGATTTGTCTCTTTTTGCATATTATGATTGTATTTGGTATTACTGAAACTAGTAGTTCATAAATTTCAATTTTTTAGTAGATGTTGTGATTATTTGATAAAACTTGTGGCTTATAGTTAAAATATAAGAAAAAATAATTATAAGTTGTAGCAGAAGTTTTATGTGTTTGGAAAAATTTGTAATTTATGGCTAAAATTAGTAACAGAAAGTTAAAAGTTTACTAGTAGTAGCTTATAAGTAAATTCGGATAAGATTCAATGAAGAATAATATTGTTATTTTAAAATAAAAAATTGTAATGTTAATAAAATTTGCTAATTGAGCATCTTCTAAAATTCACTTAAAACTAAATTACTAAAAAAACTTACTTTTTTGCCTAAGAATAAAAAATAATATTTTGCCTAAAAATAAAAAATTCATTTTTTTGGTGATCTACTTATTAAGCTCTAACTTTAGTCCAAATATGCTTGCATGCTGTAATTGTTCATGTAGCTAGGAGCTGCAGCTGTATATCTTATGTGGTGGTTTAAAATGGCTCAGCCCGACCTGATCAACCCAATCACTCTTTGGGCTGAGAACAGTTAGGCCAAGCCCAATGGGCTCTTGTCAATTTTCGATACGGACTGATTCAAACCAGACTTCGAGGAGTAGGTCTAGACTTAGGGCTTTGGGCTTCGTATCTGGGATTGGGTGTGGGCGCACTTGGACCTGGACTTAAATTTTTCACAACATTTTTTGCAATTGTTTTAAAGAAAATAAATTATAAAAGAATTTATAATCATTAAAAATAATGATAGTTTTAAAATTTTAAAAATAAGACTCGGATTGATTTATATAAAAAAGAAATTCATGGTGGAATATTGTGATTTTTGTTACCTTAAAAAATAGAAAATTTTTATAAGAAAGATTAATTACCATACAGCTACATTAAATTATGTAGGTGACCAGAATTGAAAACGCTTATCCAGTATTTGAAAATTTGAGTAAATTCAAATTTTGAGTCACCCATGTAAGTAGCTCGGCATTATTATGAATGAATGAGGAAAAAAAAACAGTACATAAAAATAACAAAGTATTCGGGCCTTTGTTTTGACCTGAGCTGCTCAGGACCTAAGCTACTCACCTCAAAGTAGCTCGGGTATCTTAGATTAATCCAACATGCAGATAAAGTGGAGAATGCCCAAAAAAGCGTTGTGGCCAGAACTCAAGTTGCTCGAGCCAATGGGAGACTCAAGCCACTAGCTACCTCAGTGGCTCGGCCAACTAAATTGGTCTAGACGAAGTCATAGAGATTATAATACTGCATACTAAACTCAAGCAATTAGAGTTGTGGAAGGCTTGAGCTGTTGAGCTTTTTTAGCAACTTGGTTAATTCATTTTAGACTGTTGAGGCAAAAGCAAGGAGAAGCCTAAATTGACCTTATTCGCTTGAGTCACTCGAGTGGCTCGAGTTGCTCGAGTGCTTCAAACATTTCTCCATCAATAAACCAGACATGCAATGCTGAATTACTTAAGTTCTAGAAAGGCTCAGACATGACCTACTCGAGTTACTGGGAATCCAAGATACTGGGACCCCCAGTAGCTCGACCAACTGATCAACACCCCAAGACGTGCAATATTCCATAGCACATACTATGAAGTGTAGCTTGACTGCGAATAAAAACATTCCACAGTACAGACTGTGAAGCATAGCACAGACTATGACAGTAGCTCTGATTACTTGATTATATTGCCATGGGATAGACCATGAAAACAGCACAGACTAAAAGTGTAGCTCTGACTACCTAATTGCGATGATATAGCACAGACTATATGACTCTGCACAAACTAAATGAGCCAAATATATATAGTATAGACTATATCATCATAGATTAATCTGAAAATCGAAAGTATGTTCCGGAGACAATGAAGGCAATATCAATACAATTATGCACGAGACGTTGGGAGACATGTGACTTGGTAGCTAAGGAAAGGATTTGTCACATCGGAAAACCCTTGGGACCCACCTACTCGAATAGCTCAAGTAACCTAGAGTCACTTTACTCGAGTGGGTCGGATGCCTGACTCGGGTGGGTCGAGTACCCACTGGACCCCGTGGTTGACCTAGCTTAGTTGGAATAGAACTCTAATTCTGATAAATCTAGAAATGCTTGAATAAAATCTCTTGATCCCCAAGGATGACTTTTCATGATCTGATTAGATCTCCTGGAAGTCTTATTCCAATCTTAATAACTCATCCTGAGGGTTATAAATAAGGAGAATAGTTGCTGTAACACCCTGGTCCGGACCCTAGTAGTAACCACCTAAATTGTAACAACCCGGCTCAAATCACAGCATTAGCGACAGATAGATAATGAAAACTTACGTCGCTACATAAACAAGGAAAATCTTAATTTGTCCGAAAAATCCAAAGTAACCCGAAACCCTAAATTTGACCCAGAAACTCTAAAAGACACCAAATACTCAGAGGTAAAACCCTAACACTTAGAAATATCTCGGGATAAATTAAACTAAGTAAATAACATAAATTATTAAATTAAAAATCAAAAAAATTTATAATTAGGGTAAAATGACGATTTTGCCCATAGTACAACAAAAAGTCCTGAAAATTCAAAATTTGGCACATGAACACCCAAAATTAAATATTTATATATAATTAATTAATAAAATACAAAATAACAACAAAAATGACCAAATTTCCCTTGCATGGCCAGCCACCTGGGAAAATGTGCCCAAAAAGCTATTTTTACCTTTTTAAGCTTAAAAATGAGAAAAAAATATATAAATTAAGTATTATTATGACCTAAGACCTATTATGTAAGTAACATACATAATAATATAATAATATAGCTCAACAAAAGTAAATAAATAATTATTTAATATCTCTACACAATAAATAAGTTAAAAAGTCAATTCTAGTCAAACTAGCTTAATTTAGCTTAAAAGCCTATACTTATTTAATTAATTGCTATCAAAATTATGATAAATCATGAAAAAACTAAATTAATTATAAATACATTAATATAATAGGTTTTAGTAAGTTTAGATATATAAAATTAATATTCTATGCATTTATATACACAAAAATGCACTAAAATATAATTTAAAACCTTAATTAATTACCGAAATAGATTTTTAGTCTCCTAAACATTGCATGGCCGAAATTTACCTGCCCAAAATTTGATTTTTCATATCTCAAACAACTCCCACCTCCCATGCAACCAATGAGGGTCCAAGAATATTTAAATTTTAAATTAATGCAATAATTACACTTCATTACAATTTTTCTTATAAAAACAAGACCTTAGTCCCACCCATTCTCTATATGTTTCTGCTGAGAGGAGAGAGAGAGAGAGACCTCTAAAAAATTCTTTAAGTGTTTACAAAGAAGAAGAAGAGTAGAAGGAAGAAGGAAGGAAGGAGGAGTTAGGAGGAAGCAAGGAGAAGCATTGAAGCCAAGTCCACTTCTTCTTCAATCTTTGTAGCATCAAAAGAGGTAAGCAACTCCCTTAAATATTATGATATTCTCCCCCAAGATATCCCTCAATTCATCTCTATAACAAACCTTAACAAAATAAAACAAAGAATGAATAAAAAAGGCGTCGTAGGAGTGATTTAGAGACTGTTTATGTATGAGTAAACTTTGTATGTATTTGCATGTGTGTACCTTTGAGTTTTTTGGTCTAAACATGTTTTGGAGTTTTGGTTTATGTGAGCTTGTAACATGCATGCAAACAAAATATGTCAAAAATGTATACAGCATAAGCTAAGCAACCAAAACCCTAAGTAGACTGCTTTTTTGGACTTATTCACCTTCTGCTGCCACCTACTTTAAATAATCATAACTAAATGTAGAAAAATGGTCTCAAATTGATTTTTGTTTCCAGATCTAGATTTTTGAGTTATCTTTCCTACAAAATTGATTTGAAGTGATTTCGTTGGGTGGAACTCCAGATATCTCATTTTTACCAAAGAGTGTCAGATCTTGACCACTCTAAATTGCAGACCTAAAACCCCTAAGTTAAAGTGAGAACCGAGCTTCGATCAAAACATAAAAGTTATAGAGGACACATTTATCATTCTGTCCACCAAAACTGAGCAAAAAATATAAAGTTTTGATGAGTCAAAACACTTCCTAAAGTCACTGTTGAGGTTCAGTAACTAACAGACCTCTCTATCACACATTATTGTGAGACCTAAAACCTAACATTTTAGGAGCCAAATCCAAAAGTGGTAAACATGAAAATGTAGCTAACATATTAAATTAATTACTGAGAAAAAATCAGCTCAAAATACCCTCGAATGATACCCCAAAGATTTTAAACATTCTCTGTTAAAAATACACTATGCATACCCTTTTTAGGCTGACTGAACCCATTTTATGGATTGACCAAAATCTCAATTTTCCCAAATAACTTGCCCTAACTCAGAACATGAAATTTGTAGGGGACACCTTAAACTAAAACCCCAAAAAAAATTAGAACCTAATTCGGCGGACCTAACCCCACTGCGGTGGTAACTTCGGAGAAGCGCCCAATTATGGTGGATCTAAACCCCATTGCCACGATGTTTTGAAGGGTAATTCGGAAAAGAGCCTAGTTCGGAGGACTTAACCCGACTGCGGTGGTAACTTCGGAGAAGAACCTAATTAGACGGTTCTAAATCCCTCATCTTGGTACTCTAAATAGCATGAAGTGCTTTTTGAAATCCCTGTTATTAATTAGATTTTGGGTTGACGCTTAACGAGTATCCTAGTACTTAATGTGGGACCGTTGGCCCGTATAAGGGAGGCTGCTAAACTGGGAGGCCCGCCCCCACGCCGTTGCCATTGAGTAAAACGGTTGAGGCATGTAGCCAAGGCAAGCGTTTACCTTTCGCAACGAGGCTAGGATAGGTTAAGTGAGCAATGCTATCAAGTCTACTCTGTAATTCTCGGCGTGGAATTCACGATATCGTTTTGGATGTATATTAGGTTGGGCAACTGCATTGTATTCATCTGCATCACGCACCCGCACAATTATTTTTACATATGTTTTTCCTGTTGAAAACGTTAAATTGTTTGTCTATTTGGCCTTAAATTGTAGTGGGTATTATACGATATGTATTGTATGATATTTTGTTGTGAGTTTGTTAGATGATTTAAGAAATTTGCTTTTGTACTCCAGCTCCTGGCATTCGTCTCACAGGTAAAGATGAAGAATTATTTGAACAAGGCGGGTTCGTTGAAGGAGAAAATTTTTGGAAGAGGGAGAGTGGCAGGAGCCAGCAGACCCCAACAGTGTCGCTTGAAGACGTAGGATATTTGCTTTTGATCTTTTTGTTCAGTTTTTCACGGACATAATGTAACTTTTGTTAAGTTTTCTAGATGACTGTAATTATTAAGTATTCGAACAAAATCTGAACCGTTAATGATGTAGTAACTATCTTATGTATCTATGAATGTTTGGTTAAAATATGTCATTTATTTGTAGTTACATATGTCCTGACATGCCCAGGAAAACGGGGTGTCACAGTTAGTATCAGAGCCTATGTTTTTTGAACCTTTAAGCCTTGGGAAATGGGAGATCGCGAGTTCTATAGTGTAGAAAACTCTGCAGAGTGTCTATACTATTAAGTTATCACGTATAATTTTAACAACTTAAAATCTTTACCTTAGGATTTTTCCTATTTTTCTTTTTTTAGGATGGCGTCCGATGCAGAAACAGTTGGGGAACCATGGGCAGCATTGGAACCAGAGGACTCAGACTTCGACAAAGAACCTGTCGAAGAGCAAGACCCGACTGACGTATTTTCGTTAGCATGGATGATTCCGAATGAGTGGCCAGCACAAGAAGAGGTCAAGGAAGCAAGAGTAAACGAAGAACCTGACGTAGTAAGGGACAAGATAGACTTCGAAGCGAACGATGAGGAAGGACCTGAGGACGACAATGAGAACGAGGAGCGAGCCATCGCTTTCTTTTATGATCCACTAGAGCCACCACCGCCCGAATTAGAGGACGACAAGGAGACAGATGCAACAATTTACTAGTGTCGCTAAGACAATTCCAAGGACTATCGTATTGGCGAGTGGGTTTATGCTCGAGTATTCCCAAAAAGGACAAAGAGGTGGAGGAAGCCAGAATCTTTTCCTCGATTTATAGGTCTGTTAAAGGTTCTAGGAGAACACGACGAAACAGCATACCAAGTGGAAGCACCGCTAGGGTTTAAGGAGCGACTCGGAGATTTGGTAAAGACCCGATAGCTGCAGACGACAATGCTGAGAGATAAACGAGGGATCGTTGACCCACACAGCTCAGATATTAACTTCGATGATCCGAAGACTTATGAAGAGGTACCGGTGGCCATCACTGATAGAGCTCGTAGAAGGCCAAGGAACATTTGGTACGTGGAAGTGCAGTGGTGCTGCTACGACATCTACGAAGCGACTTGGGAATGCGAGACAACTGTTCGCCACTTTTATCCGTGTTTGTTTGTTTAGGCTTTAGTACGCTAGGCGTTATGCTTTTTCTTTTGTTTGAAGATTGTGTGTGTTATGTGAACTTTTTGAAAACCTTATACCAGTTACATGTTGAATAAAATGCAAGTATTCGTTGTTAAATTTTTTATAAACTATCTCAAAATCATAAGCTATCTCATAATCTTAAACTAAATCTACAATATCCTAAAAAAAATAAAGACAATTAAGAATGGAAACAACCCCCTAATCTCGACACTCTCTTAGATAGTCAGACCACCGATAAGTTGACTAACCTTTAGATGATAAGGTATTATGAGTAGCTTAAGTTCTGAGGAAAAACACCGTTAAAAACCCTGCAATTTCACCCTTACGAGTTTCTTTTCCCAAAACCCTTGTATCAACTTCTATATCGGTTAGAGTTCTTTGCTTATCTTTCCTTCTAATAGCATCGGTCCTCAACAATGCTATCCTGTATCATTCGTAGGTAATCTTTCTACACCCAAGTCTTGTTAGTAACCCTATCGAGAAATTTTTCCTAGAAAATACCATTATCCTTGAAGTTTTCCTTGGCTAAGTCATACCTTCACCTTTGACTGTCCTTCAATGCACGCCGTTATCCTTGAACTAGCTCTCTATTCATAGAACTCAACGTCGTTTGATATTGCCAAGATCCTTCACCACCATTCATTCCAGACTTCGACACCATATTCGACTGAAACAATTTTGAAAACTCTTGAAATTCCAGCATGGGGAGTTGACTTGGATGCTTGAATTGAAATACGTTAGGCCGACGTAATTTCAGGGCAAATATCCATTTTGGCTACTCATTGCTTAGACATACCTTTTTCGAGGTCTGATACTGTACATATGTCAAGGTCTGATATTGTACATATTGATTTTGAGAGCATCCTCTTTGTAATATTCATTAATTGCTAATCTTTTAACCTCTTAACCTGAGTCAACGGTGATTGCTTTAACCATGACCCCATGCCTTCGAACTATCTGGGAGTTCACTATAAGATGTTCTAACCCCAGCTACATTTCATACTTATACCATTCGAAATTCTCAGCTAAATGCTTACCTATTTACTACCTTACAATCACTTTCTTTGAAACTGATAAAATTGAGCTGACCATCCTTATTGAACTCCACGTATGTTTTTTCCTGTTAACCCTCAAAACCCTGCCCGTAGATCTGTGAGTAACTATGACGAACGTCAAGATAGTACATTATTAGGTTTCAACACTTTCACGGAAGATTAGGGCAATGCACGGAACCCTCTTAACCCCTCTTCGAATCACGAGGTAACCTTTTCTCAACATTACGACTCAAAGTATCGTCAACGTCTGTGTTTAACGAAGTTTTGAAGACTGAGACCCTTGACTGCAAGAATAACTAAGTAAATGGATTATTCAACTAGCTACACCTTTTCAAAGGACCCGACAAGTAGAACTATGCCCTCAGTCATCTATAGTTAGGAACAATAGCTTCACATCAAGGGACTCATGACATCACCATGTAACGGGATTTAGACTTTCCCTAGACTAGTTCATAGTAGGCCCACAAAGCCAACGACCCGAGAAACGATAGATTTGTACCGACAGTAGAAAAGTGGAAAATAAGAAACAACCTCAAGCTCAGAATACCCTGAGTATGTACGTCAGCCTCTTTGAACTCGAATCTTGCCATCCCCGCCTTCAATAAAGAATTTTGCCAACAACCATGATCATCAGGAGCCTGATGGGGAATTAACCATCAAACCACAATAAATCATACGACTCAATACTTGTCCTAAAGTGACCAACCATCGGAGAGAAACAATCCAGCCATTAGAAGAAACACTCAAACCCTACGTACCAATACGCGAAGGAACAACGGCAAAAGTTAAGAGAAACGATACAATACTTGGAAAGACTAGAATAGGAACGAAAGCATGTGACTGCGAACTTCGTTGCCAGGATCGTTACGATCGCATCAACAACATTTGAGTTACTATGGGTCACCTCAATGAAACGACAACATTCAGGTTATGATGGATTTCCTCACCAAGATCGCTGGTTTTCTATTGGTTAAACTCCACGACACATCGGTAACTACAATCGAAAAGTATATCCAGGAGATTTTACATCAACTTAAGTTCTCTACTATACCTAACTAAGACCCGCATCTTACCGGGGCAGTCTAAACACCCAGTTCTGAACCATCAAAAGTATGTAAGAGTGAGCATTAAAGAAATTGAAGAAACTTCCTATTTTTGGTCAAAGCCGCTTACAATAACAAGCTTTCAACTAGCTTTGGCAACCATGTGAGGTTTTATGTGTGAACAACACTGCGAGATTATATATATACGAAATAGAAATATAGAAGAATTAATTGGTTGAAATAGATCTCTGCTAGTCAAACAATTCTTGCACCACAAGTATGCTTCATGATCATTGAAAATTTTGTAGTAGTCGGTTTAAGAGATTAGTAAGGTTAAACAACCGTTTTCCCCAAAATGTTGAACGTATCAACCCAACCTTGTTCACACCCTCAATAAAAAAAAAATACTGCTCAAGGACACAACTTTGAAGAGAAGAGATGCAAGTAATCATTTATAACCTTTTGCGTGAAATTTTGAGGACGAAATTTATTTAAGGGGGGTCGATTGTAACACCCTAGTCCGGACCTTAGTAGTAACCACCTAGATTGTAACAACCCGGCTCAAATCCTAACATTAGCGACAGATAGATAATGAAAACTTAGGTCGCTACATAAACAAGAAAAACCCTAATTAGCCTGAAAAATTCAAAGTAACCCGAAACCCTAAACCCTAAATTTGACCTGAAAATCTTAAAAGAAACTAAATACTCAGAGGCAAAGCCCTAACACTCAGAAATGTCTCGGGACAGCTTAAATTAAGTAAATAACATAAATTATTAAATTAAAAATAAAATTTTTCATAATTAGGGTAAAATAATGATTTTGCGTATAGTATAGCAAAAAGTCATGAAAATTCAAAATTTGACACATGGACATTCAAAATTAGATATTTATATATAATTAATTAATAAAATACAAAATAACAACAAAAATGCCCAAATTGCCCTTGCATGGCTAGCCACCTAGGGAAATGTGCCTAAAAAGCTAAATTTTACCTTTTTAAGCTTAAAAATAAGAAATATATATATAAATTATGCATTATTATGACCTAAGACCTATTATGCAAGTAATATATATAATAATATAATAATATACCTCAACAAAAGAAAATAAATAATTATTTAACGTCTTTATACAATAAATAAGTCAAAAGTCAATTCTAGTCAAACTAGCTTAATTTAGCTTAAAAGCTTATACTTATTTAATTAATTGTTATCAAAATTATGATAAATTATGAAAAAACTAAATTAATTATAAATACATTAATATAATAGGTTTTAGTAGGTTTAGGTACATAAAATTAATATTCTATGCATTTATATACACAAAAATGCACTAAAATATAATTTAAAACCCTAATTAATTATCAAAATAGCTTTTTTTTCTCCCAAACACTGCATGGCCAAAATTTACCTGTCCCAAATCTGATTTTTCTTATCTCAAACAACTCCCACCTCCCATGCAACCAATGAGGGTCCAAGAAAATTTAAATTTTAAATTAAAGCAATAATTACACTCCATTACAATTTTTCTTATAAAAACAAGGCCTTAGCCCCACCCATTCTCTACATGTTTCTGCTGAGAGGTGAGAGAGAGAGTGACCTCCAAAAAATTCTCTATGTGTTTACAAAGAAGAAGAAGAGAAGAAGGAAGAAGGAAGAAAGGAGGAGTTAGGAGGAAGCAAGGAGAAGCATTGAAGCCAAGTCCACATCTTCTTCAATCTTTGTAGCATCAAAAGAGGTAAACAACTCTCTTAAACATTCTGATATTCTCCCCCAAGATACCCTTCAATCCATCTCTATAACAAATCCTAACAAAATAAAACAAAGAATGAATAAAAAAGGCGTCGTAGGAGTGATTTAGGGACTGCTTATGTATGAGTAAGTTTTGTATCTATTTGCATGTGTGTATCTTTGAGTTTTATGGTCTAAACATGTTCTGGAGTTTTGATTTATGTGAGCTTGTAACATGCATGCAATGAAAATATGTCAAAAATGTATACAACATAAGCTAAGCAACCAAAATCCTAAGTAGACTGATTTTTTGGACTTACTCACTTTCTGCCACCTACTTTAAATAATCATAACTAAATTTAGAAAAATGTTCTCAAAGTTATTTTTGTGTTCAGATCTAAATATTTGAGGTATCTTTCCTACAAAATTAGTTTGAACTGATTTCGTTGGGTGAAACTCCAAGTATCTCATTTTTACCAAAGACTGTCAGATCTTGACCACTCTGAGTTTCGGACCTAAAAATCCTAAGTTAAAGTGAGAATCGAGCTTCGATCGAAACATAAAAGTTATAGAGAACACATTTATCATTCTGTCCACCAAAAAAAAGCCAAAACTATAAAGCTTTGATGAGTCAAAACACTTCCTAAAGTCACTGTTGAGGTTCAGTTACTGACAGACCTCTCTATCACATATTTTTCCGAGACCTAAAACATAATTTTTTAGAAGCCAAATCCAAAAGTAGTAAATATGAAAAATGTAGCTAACATATTAAACTAATTACTGAGTAAAAATCAGCACGAAATACCCTCGGATGATACCCCAAAGATTTTAAACATTCTCTGTTAAAAATACATTATGTAGACCCTTTTTAGGCTGACTGAACCCATTTTATGGATTGACCAAAATCTCAAACTTTTTTCAAATAACTTATCCTAACTCAAAAAAAGAAACTTATAGGGGACACCTTAAACTAAAATTCCACAAAAAATCAGAGCCTAATTCGGCGAATCTAACCCCACTACGGTGGTAACTTCGGAGAAGAGCCCAATTATGGCGGACCTAAACCCCATTGCCACGATGTTTTGAAGGGTAATTCGGAGAAGTGCCTAGTTCGGCGGACCTAACCCCACTGCGGTGGTAACTTCAAAGAAGAGCCCAATTATGGAGGACCTAAACACCATTGCCACGATGTTTTGAAGGGTAATTCGGAGAAGAGCCTAGTTCGGTGGATCTAACCCCACTGCGGTGGTAACTTCGAAGAAGAGCCTAATTATGGCGATCCTAAATCACTCATCTTGGTACTCTAAATAACATGAAGTGTCTTTTGAAATCCTTGTTATTAATTAGACTTTGGATTGACGCTTAACGAGTATCCTAGTACTTAATGTGGGACCGTTGGCCCGTATAAGGGAGGCTGCTAAACTGGGAGGCCCGCCCCCACGCCATTGCCATTGAGTAAAACGGTTGAGGCATGAGCCAAAGCAAGCGTTTACCTTTCGCAACGAGGCTAGGATAGGTTAAGTGAGCAATGTCATCAAGTCTACTATGTAATTCCCGGCGTGGAATTCACGATATTATTTTGGATGTATGTTGGGTTGGGCAACTACATTGCATTCATCTGCATCACGCGCTCGCACAATTGTTCTAACATATGCTTTTCCTATTGAAAACGTTAAATTATCTGTTTATCTGGCCTTAAATTGTAGTGGGTATTATACGATATGTATTGTATGATATTTTGTTGTGAGTTTGTTAGACGGGTTAGGGAATTTTCTTATGGACTCTAGCTCATGGCATTCGTGCCGCAGGAAAAGATGAAGAATTATTTGAAGAAAGCGGGTTCGTTGAAGGATAAGATTTTTGGAAGAGGGGGAGTGGTAGAAGCCAGCAGACCCCAACAGTGTCGCTTGAAGACGTAGGATATTTGCTTTTGATCTTTTTGTTCAGTTTTTCACGGACATAATGTAACTTTTGTTAAGTTTTCTGGATGACTGTAATTATTAAGTATTCGAACAAAATCTGAACCGTTAATGATGTAGTAACTATCTTATGTATCTATGAATGTTCGGCTAGAATATGTCCTTTATTTGTAGTTACATATGTCCTAACATGCCCAGGAAAATAGGGTGTTACAGTTGCGCTCCTAAGGCATTACAATTCTGGTTCTGGTTCCAGATTGTTTATACTTCGAGATACTCTGACTACGGCTAAGCTTCTCCTTCACCTAACCATCTCTCTCTTCGTTTTGTGTTTTTGATTATTTTACATATTTTGTCTCTCCAATATTCATTAATTATTTTCTTCTAAAAGGACCCTACATTATTTGGCGACTTCGCTTGGTAGGCGAATTTGTGAATGGTCAATACTCGGGGTAATTATGAGTAAAACTTCTAGTAGAACACAAACACCCATTAGCGGTTTTTGCAATTAAGTAAAGCTCATAGCGATATATGTATTTATGAAAATCTTGCAGCAATTTCTATAATTTTCATAAAATATTGAATTACAGTTCACACCACTAAAAAACTATGATTGTACTCTAACCCATAATCTCAAGACCTTCTTGCATTGAGCTCTTGTTATTAAATACTTACAATTTCTCCACATGTTAAGATTCTCGAGACTCATCAATTAAATTTGATTATTGATAATTTAATTTAATCGGCATCTTTGAATTCCTTAAGCTCTCCCGCTTAACTTATTTGACCGCCGAATAATCAAATTCATCTGCAGGGTTTGGCCTGGCTAAAACTTATAAAGTTCCTTAAGGGGATATTGTCAATCCAGATATTTTAGGATGTAGATTCTGTAAATAATTAATATTCACCATATAAATAATACCGCTATCCAACTCACCGGAAATATAAACCCATATAAGATCACATCTTCTAATGAATCAAAATAACGAATATTAAATATACAAAAATTAATAATTATTTCACGATTAAGAGTATAAGCACTATTCATAATAACCTTCGGGTGTGAATTAATTTAAATAGTCAGTATAAAATTAATTACCCCAATGTGTCCCGTTTAATATACACAAAGTGTATTAGTATAGAGAGTTGGAATAATATACGACGCTATTATATGTTCTCCGTAACCAAGATAGGCCTACTAAAATTCTGTGTTACAGTCGTACCGATGGTATATCTATTTTCATATAAACTGTGTGCATAAAATTTATATTCTGCAAGAACCTAAAATCTAATCTTCTATGTGCAAACCGTACTCTACACACCAGATTAAATACTGTACAAAATATAGGATATCTATGCATAATATTAAAAGAAATGATATACATACATTACTCATAAAGATTCTAATAAAATGGATAATTAATTTTATTAAAATAAAAATAAAAACTAAAAATACGGTTTTCAGTATACAAACCCTAGCAATCGCCCACTTATACTCAAAATTATGCTGTCATACATCTAACTCCCACGCACTCTACATGACTATCAAAAGTCTTAGCTGGTAAGCTCTTTGTAAAATGATCTGCAAGGTTGTCTTTTGATGCAATCTTGGTCACAGTAACATCACCTTTCTGTATAATTTCTTGTATCAAGTGATATTTACGCTCAATGTGCTTTCTTTTCTTGTGGACCCTTAGCTCATTCAAGTTTGCAATCGCCCTTTTATTGTCATAATAAAGTGTAATAGCTGACTGAACTAACGGGACCACGTCCAGATCCAACAGGAAGTTTCCGAGCCAAATAGCCTTCTTGGCTGCTTTAGAAGCTGCCACGTACTCAGCCTCCATGGTGGAATTAGCAATGTAGGACTGGTTGATACTCCTCTAACTTATAGCTCCACCTCCTAAGGTAAACATATATCCTGAGGTAAACTTATGGGAATCCTTATCAGACTAAAAATTTGAGTCTATGTACCCCAAATGTATTAGACTGTCTGTCTGGTAAATTAACATATAATTCTTAGTCATTTTCAGGTACTTAATTATATTCTTTACCGTAGTCCAATACTCTTGTCATGGGTTAAACTAATATTTGCTAATCATACAAATGGTAAAGCAAATGTCAGGTCTAATGCAAAGTATAGCATACATAAGGCTTTCTACTGTTGAAGCATAAGGAATCGCCTTCATCTTCTCTATCTCATCAGGTGTCTTAGGATATTGATCCTTGGATAGAGTGATTTCATGCCTGAAAGGGAGAAACCCTTTCTTGGAATCATGCATGCTAAAATGAGTAAGGATATCATCGATATACTTTACTTGTGATAAGCCTAACATTCTTTGTTTTCGATCTAGCACAAGCTTAATTCCAAGGATGTGACTGGCTTCTCCCAAGTCTTTCATATCGAACTGCTCAGATAACCATACTTTAACCGTAGATAATGCCCACATCATTTTTGATAAGTAAGACATCGTCTACATAAAGTACTAAAAAAATTACCACGCTTTCGTCACGCTTCTTGTACACACAAGACTCATCCAAACTCTGATTAAAACCATAAGATTTTATGACTTGATCAAACTAAGTGTTCCAAGACCTTGATGCCTGCTTAAATTCATAAATGGATCACTTAAGCTTACACAACATGTGCTCCTGACCATTTGTAATGAATCCATCTGGTTGTATTATATAGATATACTCATTAAGACTTCCATTAAGAAAAACTGTCTTGACATCCATTTTCTATATTTCATAATCAAAATGAGTAGTAATGGATTAGAGAATCCAGATAAACTTAAGCATGGCTCCAGCGAAAAGGTTTTCTCATAATCGATCCCTTGTTTATGAGTGAGCCCTTTTGTAACAAGTCTATCTTTGAAGGTTTCAACATTTCCGTCTTCTCATCTCTTCCTCTTGCAGATCTACTTGCATTCAATGAATTTTATCCATTCGGGTGGTTCTACAAGTTTTTAGACCTGATTGGAATACATAGATTTCATCTCTAAATTCATAGCCCTTTACCAAATATCTACATCCTTATCTTGAAGTGCTTCAGTGTAGTTGTAGGGCTTGGTATCTAGTTCTGCTGGGATCCTATCAAAAGACTCTCCCAAGAATATATACCGATCAAGTTGATGAATAACCTTCCCTCTACAACGAGGGACTACTTGTATCTGTGTATTAGCAGTAACACATGTGCAGAATCTGAACTCTGTGCATCAGCATTTTGTTCATGATTTGCACCTGTCCCGATAATCCTCCCACTACGACGACGCAATGGGATATCAGTGACTTGTGGTTCCTCTTCTATTCTACTCGTATTTTCTCTTAGTTTTTCTAGAATAATTTTGCTTTTGGGCCGGCGATCCATAAGATAATCATCTTCCAAAAATCGAGTATTTGTGCTAACAATGACCTTCTAATTCTTAGGATTATAAAATAAACAATCGTTCGTTCCCTTGGAATACCCCATGAAGAAACAGACTTCTGTCATCAGTTCCAACTTATCCATGTTTTCTTTTAGCACATGTGCTGGGCACTCCTAAATCCAAATGTGTTTCAGACTCGGCTTATGCTCGGTCTACAATTCTATGGGAGTAGAAGGTACTGACTTAGAATGTACTAAGTTCAGAATGTAAGCTTCTATTTCTAATGCGAGTCCTCAAAATAAATCGAATAAACTTGAATAATTCATCATAGACCTTACTATCTCTATAAGAGTTCTATTCTTTCTTTCTACTATGCCATTTTGCTGTGGAGTCGCTGGTGCAGTCAACTCGGATATAATCCCTTCTGATGACAGGTAGTCCCTAAACTCTCTAAAGAGGTATTTTCTACCATGATCGGATCGTAGTGATTTGATACTTTTACCTAGACGTTTCTCCACCTCTGTCTTGAATTTTTAAAATTTCTCAAAATATTCAGACTTACAGTGCATTAGGTAAATATATCCATACTTTGAGTAGTCATCAATGAAGCGACAAAATACTCAAAACCACCTCTAGCCCGAATTGTCATATGACCACACACATCAGAATGAACCAGTTTCAACGGTTCTTTAGCTCTACAGCCTTTGGACGAAAAGAGCCTCTTGGTCATCTTATTCTCTAAGCAAGATTCACAGACTGAAAGTACTTCAACTTTCAATGAACTCAAAGGTCCATATGTTATCAGTCTGTTTATCCTTTTTAAATTAATATGACCTAAGCATAAGTGTCAAAGAAACGTTTAGTTCATTCAAGAAGGAAACTTTCTCTTATATAGTAAAATATATGTGTTATTCATTTCAGTTAGTTACAGTATAGGAGAGATTGGAGTAATAAGATAAAGATCATATACCAATGTACCATAACAGATAACCCGTTTATTATCTTTAATAACTATAGAATTATTAAAATAAACCAAATATCTGTCTTTAATCAATTTAGAAACAGAAACTAAGTTCCTTATAATGGAAAGTACATAAAGACAATATCTCAATATTAAAATCCGATGTCTATCAAAACTGAGAGTGACATCTCCTATGCAACTACTGTTATCTTTGTATTATTACTCATATCTAGGTAAATCTTTCCATCAATACGTTGTCGAATTTTTTGGAATCCCTACAAAGAATTATAGAAATGATTAGTGACTCCCATATCTACACACCATATACTAGTAGATAATACTACTAAAAATGTTTTCCCAATCAATGAACAGAAATTACATTTATTGTTCTGCTTTTTGAGAAATACTAGATATAACTTTTCCAGCGCCGTGCCTGGTTACAGTGAAAACATTTGCCTTTCAATTTTTTCACACCAGTCCGTGAATCATTAACTACCCTAGAAATAGTCTCTCTATTTCTGAATATTTTTCTTCTTCATGCCTTTCGGTCAAGAGGAAAAACCTTTTTCAGAAACAAGCACATTTTCTAACATTGAAGAAATACCCTTGGTAGTTAAAACTATATCCAAGTTACTTTTCTAATCAACAAAATTTGGTCCCATTATTTTGTTTTCTTTGAGTATTATCGTAAGCGGATTAAAAGGCATTTTAATATTGAGAATCACATAATTAAAATACCATTAATTATGACGAGCAAAACTTTGAATTCATTTTAATTTGGTTCTTTCTCTCATTTTAAAATTAATTCGCCAGCAATCTGGTACCCTGTGAATAGCATGCCTTGATGAGAGGACGTCTACTATCCACCGTTTGTCTAGACAAGTCAATTTCTTTTAATTTTACTATCTAAGCAGTTGATCTTACCAAGTAAAATTAAATAACTGACATAGATTCGATCTAGTATATAATAACAGTGATTTAGATGGAGAAGATACTATTATATACAGCTAAATGTTAACCATTACCCAATCTCAAATCAATCGCTTCGCAATGAACCCTTTAGATGGAGAAGTGATCTACACTAATAATTTTTTAGAATTATCTTTAAAGGAGGTTTGTACTAGAGATACCGCAATTAATCTGTCCGATGAGCAAGAAAGCTTTACTACTAATACACAGCATTTAATTACATCGCTTACAAACTGGTGATGGAGACCGCGAAATTTATTTGTGAATGAATTCTTTCTCCCACTTAGATTTTAAAAATATTTTTAAGGGTTATAAAAATTTGTATAATTAAAATAAATTTACTAATTTTAAAAACAGCACGATATGAAAGAATCAAACATCTTTTCGTGTATACGATTTCAAAGATTCAGATTTGTCAAACCATCTTTTCGTGTTTTAATGCGCAACAAATAAAATTTAATAAATGTACAATTTTTTTCTTCAGCTTTTCAGCTAAGGTAGTGATTAAAGACATTTCATATTTCACATTTTTCAAAAATAATAATTTATTTTGAATAAATATTTTTTTATTTAATTAATTTAAAAATAAAAATTAATTCTCACATTTTCCAAGATATTCGATTTTATAAAAAATCATCTTAAACGTGATATTTTGTAAAAAATAAAATATCTAATTTTTTTTAAATTTAATTAAAATTAATTAATTAATTAAAAAAACTTAATTTTATTTTTCATTATAAAATATTTAATTAAAATTGAATTTTTTGAATTAATTAAATTAACAGGATAAAAAAAATAGATGTGCAATCATCCACGCAGTTCATATCTATACATATAAATAAGATATACATATATCCCAATTTTACGATTCAAGTGAAACAGTGAAGCATTTTAGTCTCCTATAGAGAATAAGCTGTAATAATTCATGTTCGTTTCTAATTTTTGTATTCCGATTGCATCAGGATTCTTCTATACTATTTGATACACAAGTATATCACATTTCAGTCTTCAAACATATAAGATAAGCGATCAAACAGCCCGGAAAAAAAAGACTACTGCCGGCCACCACCTTGCTGCCACCTTCAGGCGGCTTTTGCTGTCTCGTCTGTGCTCCATTTTAGATGTTTTTTATACTAAAAAATATCTCTTGAAAAGTAGTATTTTTTTTTCAAAAAATTTGCTCGAAAATAGCTCAAAAAACTACCGAAAAAATAGCTGAAAACAGCTGCCGCCGCCCTTATTTGCCACCACCCCAAATAGTGCATTGTTTGGGCTTTTTTCGATGGTTCTTTCTCGCTCATTTTTTTTGAAAAAATAGCTCAAATATCCAGCAACATGATGCTTCAAAGAACGCCTCAAAAATAGTCCGAAAAAGTCTCAAAAATAGCTCCCGAACAGTGCCTGTAGCGTCGCCGCCATTGCTAGAAAAAGCTGCTGTTTTGCGCCTTTTTTAATACACAATTTGGCCCAATTTTTTTGGACAATGTTTTAAGATATATTTACTGCTATTTTATACCTAACAAATTGGTTAAAAAATAGTCTAAAAAATGGCCCAAAAAGTAATCAAAACTGCTACTGAACCGCTGCCAGCAAAGCTGCCGATATCGAGCTGTTTAAAATGATTTTTTTCACAGTTTTTGACTTTTTTTTGATGCTGTTTTTAATGCATAAATATTTTAAAAAACTCATCGAAAAAACTATTTAAAGCTGATAAAAAACTTACTGCGATCCGTGCTCGTAAAAACTTGAAACCACCGCCAGTGTTGTCGCCTGTTTTTCGTGTTCTTGGATATTCAACCTGTTCTTAAATAATCTAAACAGATATTTTAAAAATAAAAACTAGCTATTACGGTCAACCCCCGTGATTAAAAAAAATAAACATCATTCAAATTTATTCAATCAAATATGAAATAAATGACAATCATAAAATCGAGATTATAACGCTTGTAAAACCAAGTTAGCACAGTTTTAAAATTACTTGGCCCCGATAAATCGTAAACAAAAAAAATAAAACAGTTCTAATACCAATTGTTGGAGGCAAAACTACTAAGATTATTATTTTTGCAAACGATTTTTGATAAAAAATTAATTGGACAGACAAATACCGAAACGAGCTTCAGATAAAACTTTTGACGTCGAACGATCAAAACTAATACCCGTGCTACCAAAGTTAATTTAAAAGAATACCTTTTACCGGTCAAATCTTCAACTACGTTTTTTATTATGATTTGAAGCTCTCGTCAGACTTTCTATTGTATTCCCTTCTGCGATTCTTGAATATAGTGTGGGTTACAATCTATCAAGAACTCGTACCTGCAGAATCTTGACAACTTTAGTCTTGAAGACAAGTTATGAAACTGGTTCAGTCTACCCGCATATTTATAAGACTATAGTAAGGACCTGTGGAGTAATTATGAGTAAGATTTTCAGTGAAATACAAATACCCACCAGCAATTTTCACAATTAGGCAAACCTCATAGCGGTATCTGTAATTATGAAAATATTACAGCGATTTCTGTAATTATCATAAAACACTGAATTACAGTTCACATCACTAAAGAACTATAATTGCACTCTGACCCATAATCTTAAGATCTTTTTGCATGGAGCTCTTGTTATTAAATGTTTACCGTTTCTCCCTACGTTAAGATTTTTGATAACCTTTAATTAAATTTAATTACTGATAATTTAATTTAATCGGCATTTTTAAATTCTTTAAGCTTTTTCCCTTTATTTATTTGACTGCCGAATAATCAAATCCACCTGTAGGGTTTAGCTCGGTCAAAACTTATAAGCTTCCTTAAGGGGGTATCGTCAATCTCGATTTTTCGGAACGTGAATTCTATCAATAATTAATATTCACCATATAAATAATATCGATATCTAACTCACAGAAAATATAGATCCATAAAAGATCGCATTCTCTAATAAATCAAAATAGCGAATATTAAATATTCGCAAATCAATAATTATTTCAAGATTAAGAGCATAAACACTATTCATAATAATATTGGAGTGTGAATTAATTTATATAGTCAATATAAAATTAATTAATCCAATGTGTCTCGTTCAATACACACAAAGTGTACTAGTACAGAGAGTTAGAATAATATACGACGCTATTATTTGTTTCTCGTAATCAAGACATGCCTATTAAAACTCTGTTCTACAATCGTACCAATGGTATATTTATTTTCATCTAAACTGTGAACATAAAACTTATATTCTATAAGAATCTAAATTATGATCTTCTATGTGCAAGCCGTTCTCTACACACTAAATTAAATACTGTACATAATATTAGACATCCATGCATAATATTAAAAGAAATGATATACATATATTGCTCATAAAAATTCTCATAAAATGGATAATTAATTTTATTAAAATAAAATTAAATACTAAAAACATGATTTTCAATATACCAATCCTAACACAATGTCCTTACACGTTCTCGTCTTTGCAGCATCTAAGGACAGAAACCATTTTTAAGCGGCCCCTAACAAAGATAGCTAGAAAAGCTAGACTTTTAATTGATCACTGATACCCATTGGCGATAAAGTTCCCACATACATCCTTAAATGGATCCTCGGGTCTCCGGTCCCATCAAATTTCTCCATATCGGGCATTTTAAACTTTTTAGGCAATTTAGCATCGGAGAATAGACAGAGACCCTCAACGTCTAGCATATAATCCTCGGCTCCTCGAGTTTTTCTCAAAATCTTCTCCAATTTGTCGACCTTATCAGACAAGATTGACTCCTTGGTGTCAAAGATTTTTGAAATTCCTGGCCAGACGGGTTGTACAACTGCTGGCTGGGTTACCTCGGGTCCCACATTATCATCCCAAGTGTTATCGGCTACACCATCTTCAGGGTCATTTGGAACAACCACATTAGGGTTTGCAACCCGGGCTTGCAAAGCTTAAATATGGGTCTAACACTAAGTCTGAGCCCTGGCCTGATTCGTCACAACAGTACTAACTCCTTCGTCTGTCCATTGCAATTCTAGAATTTCCCTCATCATGTCTGCCATGGTCAGTTCTGGGTCTACCATCGGCAATCTCAACTGGCTAGTACGTTTGAGCCTTCTGCTCGGAGATCGGGCCCAAGTGCATATAGGTTCTTCTCTTCTTGACGCTATTATTCTGGGTTACTTAACTAAAAAGGCATACACAAATTGGAAAACTCATCAGCCGGGCTTGGATTCAAAATAACTCACTCTAAAAAATGGTCTCGTACAAATCGTGAAACTCCCACGTAAACTCAAAATAGCTCTCCCTTGATGACAGATCAAAAAAACGAAGGCTAAGCCTAACCGGGGTGCGACTATACAAACAAAAGCATCCATAAAAAAGGAGAAAATCACATAACCCTAAAAGATTTATTGATCCTAAAAGAAGGGTTTTAAGAATCTATATGTATATGAAAAGGCTGGTAGGTCTTCACTTTGTGTACCTTCTGAATAGAGTTAAAAATATACATTTCAATGTCAGGAATAATTTAAGGCATGGTCAAATGGTACGTAATAACTCATTTTGCCACATCTATAAAAGCATGTGGCCAGAAAGCTTGCTGGCTTTCTCGACATAGCCCAGAGATAGTAAACTTACTGAGGTATCGGGTTAGCGGAGCAGGAGTCTGAGAATCAAGCACCCAAATATGCAAATGCAGATGCAGATACCGATGAAAAAGTTTATAATATGAACTATCAACATTTCAAGTTAAGCCCTCTTATGATTTTTTTTTTAAAAACCAATCCCCAACAGAGTCGACAGAAAAATTGCGGGTGATTTCGAGGTGAGAGAGAATGGTACATCGGGTAACTATCTTTTTTAAGAAAAAAATGTCCTTTTTCTTTTTAAAATAAGAAAATTCAGGTTATCTGAGCACAATTTTTTAAGAAAAATAGAATCGCAACTTGATTTTTGAGAAAAACCAAGAAAAACAAAAGAAGGTTGCGGGTCTTGTAAAAGTGTAACCAGAGAAAAAGAGAGTTTAGGGGCTAAAGTATGAGAAGGGAAGGTGTTAGGCACCCTTCTCGCCCAACCGTGAGTTTGGCCTCTACTTTGTCAATGTTGGTTCTTATTATAAACTTTTTTAAAGGTAACATATACAGAACGGAAGGTTAAAGAGAGTTTAAACAAAAGCAAACAACAAAGCAAATCCTAACTACGATTCTCAGGGTCATATGATTTGGTTGTCATTTCTAGATATGCTACACGTATAGTTTGAAAAAAAGAAAGCGAAAAGCATGCAAGTGAGTAGTAAAATGAACAAATAAAGACCTAAGGGATATGCAGCAAAGTTTCTGTTTCTAACATGCTATAAACAGGCTATAAAGAACAAAATAGAAAAGATTAAAACACTGTTTCGAGCTACTAGATATACACAAAAACTCAAGGCCATAGCAATAAATGTTGTAGTCGTAACAAATATAATCACAAACCAGGCAACTGTGACATAAATAGGATTACCGCGAGGAACATAATAAAAGTATCTCACGACCGTCACATATAAATGTTGCAGCTATGGTTTTTAGGAGGTCCAAAAAGGACATATGCATTGCACAAGGTTTGAAATAGGCTCAAATGGATAGGATATGTAGGATAGAGACCATAACCTATTGGTTTTAGGCTAGATTTACCATCCTTTATCCTCTATGCAAGCAATAACTCTAAACGAAATATACAAGATATCAAAAAATGAATGCCAGAGAACTTAAAACATATTTACATGATACTGATCTCTTAAACACTACATGGCTGTAACAAATGAGATGACTGCCGTGACAAACATTAAGGATAAGATGGCGGTCGTAATATTTCATAACCTCACAAGCATGCAAATATTAAGGTATATGAAATGGAGACCATGACCCACTAGATCTAGGCCAAATTTATCATCATTTATCCAACAAAAGAATAAACAGAGGTACAGAAAGAGAAAATATTAAACAAAACAACAAAAAGATGTATAAACTTGAAATAAACATATAATAGAGACGTTTGAAAAGGGTTTTAGCACTTCTGGCCTTAAAATAATGTCACGGCTGTAACATTAATATATTGTGGCCGTCCATATAAAGAGGCATAAATGTAGCGGCTCCAACAAAAAGGACACGACCATCACTATGGGTTTAATAGAATCTATGGTCGTGACATAAAAAGTTACGGCCATGATGTTCCAAAACCTCAGTAAACTTCTAATGTTTTCAGTGTGTTTGTGTGCATTAAAACAGAATATGAACAAATGTGAATATATGAAATTACAGGCTATAAAGATACTATTAGTAATGAAAATTTTAAAAAGAAATAACTATTTTTATTGAAATGAATGATAAACAATTAACAAAATAATGAAAACCTTATCCACAACACCTTAGGGGGAAGAGAAGGAGGGTTTAAAAAGAGTCACATGATCATAAGGTTACCTTGTGTGAATATCCAACTCGAATGGTCCCTTGGTGGTGAAAATACGATACCTCTGATCCAATATACGCACTCTAAGAATTCCTCTGAGGCAAGCAAGAACATGAACGAAAGTTGAGAAGTATGGGATCAATGTCGAAATATCGGGTGGGAATGGATTTTGGCAAAGTTTTGTTATCCAAGCTGATTCTCTTCTTTCCTGTACAAAAACGACGCCTATTTATTGGCAAGGTGGGAGGCTAAACACCCTCTGGATTGCTGCCACCTATTCAAAAAGGGGTAACAGTGACGGTCGCTACATTTTTACTTTTGTATAGTATAGGCCGCTACCTTTATGGTGGTGAAGAGAACAACCATGACTTTCAAAAGTCACGGCTTAGATAAAAAGCAACGGCCGTGACAAATGATGTTACGACTAAAATTGGGGTTTTAAAAAAGATCACGGCTTGGAGGGTAAGAACATGGTATGTTCTAAAGTTTTCAAAAAGGTAGCTGCCGTGAGGATGGGAATGCCACGGCCTAAAGAATTTTTTAGGGTTTTGGGGTTTTGAGCCATATTTGTGATCTTTGCTAGCTTGGGAGTATCCTTAGGCATGATTCTCATTTTTTCGTCATTGAGGCGCATTCGAGATGAGTGCCTAAGATTCAACTTGGTCAAATTGGAGTGTCTACAAGACCCTAATATCTGATAAAGCAAAGGTCTTGAGCGCATTCTCGCCCTCCTTAGCCGGCCATAAGAGATAGAGAGAAGTGGAAGTTCATATGTTGTCATATCATGTAAAAAAGGTTTAATGTGAAGCCATTTGTCCCAAAATGCTTTTTTTCTTCATTTTCATTTTAGTTAAACAAATCTTATATATACACACACATAAAACAAAATTGGATTTTATCATTTATCCCACTTTGATCGAAAATTTAATAGAACATATTGCTTATTTTAGCTTCCAAAAAGTATATACACCATAGTTACTTATAGGGCCTCTTTTAAAATTTTTTGCCACTACGCTCAATTTTGACCCATGCTATTTTAAATGTGTACTAATTCTCATATACAAATTAATATAATGTGTCAAATTCAATTTAATTATTTTAATTATTCAATCAAGATTCAAAAAAGAAAAAAACTCTACTCTTATTTTATGATTATTCTAAACAAGGTGGTATATATCTATCTATTCAATGCTTCATTTATACCAAAAAATTGTCAAACAAGTTATCACAAACCCCTTTGCCATGGTAAGAGTGCACGGTCTTTTGGCCACTTCGCAACTATGTCATGCCTTTAACTCTAAGGCACGTGAACCAACCCCGACGAATCATAAAAAGAAAGATTTTGACAAAAACTAAATATGATGCTCAAAAGAACTTTGCCCGAAAATATCCTTGAAGAAACTTTTGGAAAGGGTAACCAAACCATGAAGGAAAGGACTCCTAAAACCTTGATTAGAAGTAAAAAGTACATGAAAGAAGCTTTAAAACCATGGGAAAGAATCCCTTTGAAAATTAGGCCCAAAAGAGCAAAAGTGAAAATTTGCTCCCAATAGACAGACTGCTCGATCTGTCCTTGGACCGATCGATCGTTCTTTCGCAGCTTACAGCAATTTCACTCTATAATAGAGAAACCGAGAGGCACGTTTGACTGCTCAATAGACCGATTGATCGGTCCGTTGAGTGGTCCAACGCTAAACCCTTTTCTCAAGTTTTGTTTAAAAAACTCAACCCCCAAACCTCAATCATGCTCCAAAATAAACATATCAAGCAAACATAGTTATATATATATAACAGGAGGGATATAGGAACACCTCCGAACATCTCAAAACTTGAAGACCCAACGCTTAATCCATCGAATAACATTTAAAACGATAATAGAACGCCCTCATAAGCATACAAAATATGAGTTCATGGCCTTAGGGCCTTATAACAAGGGTTGCTCTAACCTGAATACAATCATTCAAGCATTCAGAATGAATTACATTTACAATGTTTAATTCTTAAAAATGATGACACAAATAGACATGTAATTCTATCTACAACTACAAAAAGTGTCCCACAACTTTTGTCCTTACTCCAAAACCTTCTTCTCGTATCACCTGAAATAGTACATATAACATGAGCCGAGGCTCATAGGAAATTAACTAATAATGAATATATGCATGGCTTGCAAGGATGATTATGCAAAATGCAATACATAGTTTTATCAAAATCCAATCTCCATTTTCTACCAAAATTCCATTCACATAATCGATTTTTTATATGCAAAGATAAACCCATTTTCGTACACAAACCCATTCCTTAGCCTTTTATCTCCATTTCATTTAACCTATTTCAAGTTCTCCATTTCCACAACTTACGCATACACACACACACACACACACACTCTCTCTCTCTCTCTCTCACACACACACACACACTTTGTCCACATCTTCTCATATCTCAACCAATTCATGGTTTACATTCTAGGAACCGATGCCGGACGACCTTATATATCCATGCCGCATTACTATTGGCCGGGCCACGCAAGACCTGCTAAGTAATGGTGCATTTTATAACCCGCCGCGACTAAGGCCTTGCTCTCAATTATTAGCCGATGGATAGGCCACATAATCTATGCAGTTTTTCAGTTTTTTCACCGAAGAGCTATTCAAGCCCAACTTAAACGATCCATATATCCAAAATCTGTCATTTTATTTCATTATATCAAAATCCCAAACATGAGTCTAACCCAAGTATGATTCCTCTCGTCAACACCCAACACACATAGGGTTAATACCAATTACACATTCTCAATTGCATATGTTTCACATATTTGGGTTCAATTAGCTTAAAACTCCCAACCTACATCTCGTGGATTCCAAAACTCATCAAATTTGCAAGGTTTATTCAAAACCCTCGACCCATCATTACATTATTTTCATATACCATCAAATTCATGAAACTTATGCACATAAAAAGGTTCCCACAATTCCAAATTCATCAAACATTTTGCTAATTTCATCATTTGAATCATTCACCCAAAACCCCCAATTTTTTAAGGTTTAACCCAAAATCAAATCCTAACTTCTCATTTTTCAATTCCAATCATGCCAATAATAATAAGAAGTTAGGTTTCTCCAAATCATGCTTAAACATAATAATCAATATGCTTTGATACCAAACCCTAACCTAGGGCTCCAAAACCTAGCTTTCATGCTTTCACATACGTATATATCAAACTATACAACTTATATTAAGAACATATTCAAGAATAGTCATAGATCCTATCTCTTGGATGATTTTACCACGAAGATCAAGCCTCTAGCAAGCTCCAACCGAGATAAACACCAACTAATTGGTGGAAAAGAAGTTCTTAATGCCTTGAGTGATCCTCCAACAATGCTTGAGAACGAAGGGAAGAGTATGGGATGATCTCTAAGGAGGGTAAGGGAGCTCAAGAGTGCTCCAAAAGTGAATCTAGGGTTTTATTTTCAGTTGAGAGAGAGAGAGAGAGAGAGAGAGGTACGAGAGAAAGTGAGTCAAGAGAGCTCCAATCTCGCATTTAAAGTTCTCCTTTGTCACAAACCGCTCGATCAGTCCCAAGACCGATCGATCGGTCTCTCGCTAGAAGGTATCCTAAGCAAAGAAAACATGTAATGTTCAAATTTTATTCCAACACCTCAAGGTTCATTCAAATAATCCACAATAATTATTTTCATGCATAATTAAACATATAATTATTATCAACAATCATTAACAAGATTAAATTTTTATTATTCCATAAAATTAAACAATTATTCACTTTCCACCGAGGACACAACATTAAGGTTTCATTAATCTTTACAAATAAAAGGGACCAGGTCCCTACTACCTCCCCTATTTATGAAATTTTGTTCCCAAAATTATACATGCATCAATAATCAAACAACTCATGGTACTTCTCACGAACCCCCGACTCTTGCTCCCACATAGCCTCTTCAACACCGTGGTGAAACCACAAAACCTTTACGTATGCAATGGTTCTACCTTGTAGGACTTGCTCTTTGGTGTCTAGAATTCTCACCGGTCTCTCCTCATAGGTGATGTCATCCTCAACCCTTAACTTGGTCCAATTCAAAACTTGAGATGGGTTCGGCTCATACTTGCGCAACATGGATATATGAAAAATGTTGTGCACAGATGCTAATAATGGTGGCAAGGCAAGGCGATAAGCCATCTCTCCGATCCTATGAAACGATCCAATAAAACAGGGTGATAGCATCCCACTCTTTCTGAATCTCATCAAACTCTTTCATGGTGAGACCTTCAAGAACATATGGTCTCCTTGCTCAAATGCCAACGGTTTCCTTCTCTTGTATGCGTAACTCTTTTGACGGTTTTAGACGGTCACTAAACGCTTACGGATCGCCACAATCTTGTCCATGGTCTCATGCACAAGCTCAGGCCTCAACAAGGCTATTTGACTGACTTTTGCCCAACAAACTAGTGACCTACACGGTCAACCATACAACGCCTCATAAGGTTCCATCTCTATGCTTGATTGATAACTGTTATTGTAGGCAAACTCCATTAACGGAAAATGATCCTCCTATGACCCACAAAAGTCTAGAACACACGCTCGCAGCATATCCACAAGTATCTGAATAATGCGCTACGATTGGCCATCTGTCTGAGGATGAAAAGTAGTACTGAGAAGTAGGCTCGTCCCCATGGATGACTACAAACTCTGCCATGGTCTTAGTTTGATACGATTGAAATCGGCACTATGTGAAGTATAACTATCTCGCTTACGTACAGCTTGCTAAGCTTATTAATAGAATTCATCATGCGAATAGGAAGGAAGTGCGCAGACTTAGTCAACTTATCTACCACAACTCAAACGGTGTCATGCCCCCTCAACAACCTTAGAAATCCCAAAATAAAATCCATAGTGATGTTCTCCAATTTCCATTCTAACACTGGAAAAGGCTGTAATAGACCTACCAGTCTCTAATGCTCAGGCTTCACTTGCTAGCAAGCAAGGCAACGTGATATGAAAGTGAAACATCCTTCTTTATGCCCTTCCACTAGAATAGCCTACACACGTCATGATACATCTTGGTGCCACCCGAATGCACCGTCAGATGAGAGTGATGACACTCACGGAGCACGTCCTCACGGTATGCCTCCGACACGAAGATCTTCCCTATAAATCTCAAGCTTTGATCGAAGTGGATGGTCCACTCTTTTGCATCCTCGCCACTCAAGGCTCGCTCTCGATATATCAAGCTCTTCACATCTGACTGTTGAGCTTCCACAACGCAATGAATAAGGGTGGGTTGAGAAACTACCGTGAGCAAGGTAACACTATCGCTGGACTCACCAAATGCAAGCTATACTCGCCAACCTCTTCGAGCATACTCCACTCTCTAACGGCTACATGAGCTAACCAGCTCAAAGATTTTTGATTAAGGGCATCGGCCACCGCATTGGCCTTGCCCAGATGATACTGTAGATCAAAATCGTAATCTTCTAAAAATTCCATCTACCTCTTCTGACGCAGATTCAAATTCTTCTGCAAAAATAAATACTTTAGACTCCTATGGTCTGAGAATACCTCAAAGCATTCCCATATAAGTAATTCCTTCAGGTCTTTAGAGCAAAGACCATCGCTATGAGCTGTAAGTCATGAGTAGTGTAGTTCTTTTCATGAATCTTCAACTATCTTGATCCATAGGCAATCACCTTGCCCTGTTGCATCAACACGCAACCCAGTCCCTCGTGCGACGAAGCATAATAAACGGAATAGTTGAGTCCCCTATCTGGCATGATCAAAATAGGTGTGCTGGTCAACCTTTCCTTCAATGTTTGGAAGGCGAGCTCACAATCGTCGTTCAATACGAACTTAATCCCTTTCTGTGTAAGGCGTGTCATAGGCACTGTAAGCCTCGAAAAATCCTTCACGGATCATTGATAGTAACCCGCTAAGCCTATGAAACTCCGAATCTCGAATACACTTTTCGGCCTTTCCCAATTCATCACCGCTTCTATCCTAGAAGAATTCACTAACATCCCGTCTCCCGAAACGACATCCCCCAAAACTTGACCTCGGGCAACTAGAATTCACACTTGTCATACTTGACATATACGCGATGTTCTCGCAATAACTATAGAGCAATCTGATGATGCTCCGCATGTGTCTCCTCCGATGGTGAATAAATGAGAATATCATCTACGATCACTACCACAAACCTATCGAGGTAAGGATGAAAGATACGATTCATGAGCTCTATGAACGTCACTGGAGCGTTAGTCAATCCAAATGGCATGACTAGAAACTCAACATGCTGATATCAAGTACGAAAAGCTATCTTTGGAATGTCCTCCTCCTTGACCCTCAAATGATGGTAACTCAATCTCAAATCTATCTTGAAAAAGAAACATAAGCCCTTCAATTGATTAAACAAGTCATCAATACGAGGCGTAGATTACTTGTTCTTAATGGTTACATGGTTCAACTTATTATATTCGATACATAGACGCAAGGATTCATCATTCTTCTTCGTAAACAAGGCCAGTGCTCCCCAAGGAGACACACTAGAACAAATAAAGCCCTTGTCTAATAACTCTTGGACTTGCACCTTCAACTCTAGCAACTCGAATCGGTGCAAAATGATATGAAGGCATAGAAATGGGGTTAGTCCCCGGAATGAGGTCAATGGAAAACTCTACTTTTTGCTGTTTCAAAAGCTCAAACAAATTGTTCGGGAAGACATTCAAAAACTCATAAACAACGAGAGGGAGCTCTCATGAGTAGAACCAACATCACTTGTAGACAAGGTAGAGAAAAGGAGGCTAAGGCTACTGCGACTCCGCAAACTCTGAGGTTTAGACACTAAGCCGTCATCCCGATTACCCACAAAGTAAAAGGAATCTCCCTCCAGTGTGCAGATAAACACCCGTCGCCGATTGCAATCAATGAAAGAGCTAAAGGTGGTCGACCAATCCATCCCTAATATGATAAATCGAATGAGGTCATATCGAGCACGATAAAATCAAATAATAAACGACGATCAATAATTTCCATCTCACATGCTCTATAGATACGTCTCAATATGGTAGTCCCACCAATCGGTGTCTCTACACATAAGTTGCTACCCATGATGTCTACCTTTAGCCTCAATACAGATACAAATGTGAATGAGATGAATGAATGCAATGCTCTGGTGTCAACGAGACCACTGACCCATGAACGGTACACTACGAAGGTACCTCGAATGATCGAAGGGTTGGATGCAGCATCTGGTATGGAAGATGCCATTAAAGTACTGGGCTTTACGAGGGCATACCCTCGCCCCTGATTCCCCTGATTCTGTCCATTGCTCCCCCTAACTCCCGGCTGTCTCACAAACTAGGCTGAAGTAGCCCATCCTGTTGTCCTCGCTGATTGCACTCCTGATTGCTGCTGCGACTACCCATAGCCCTGTCGCCCCTGAGACGCCTGCCTTGGCTATTCTATTGAGGCACTCTTCACATTAACTTCCTGAGGGCAGTCCCGGTGCATGTGACCCGCCTGGCCGCACTTGTTACACGTTACTCTCGCAAGGTACTCGACACATGTAGAGGTGCATGATCCTGCCACAAGCCCTACGGCCTTGGGAAAAAGACGAGACTTAAAATAATATTAAGAGTCCAAAACATGTACCTCCAAACGAACATAAGCCTTCAGAAAAGAGATAAACATAAGTTTCTAGAGATACACTATCCCAAGGGCAAACATTGGTTTTAATATAACAAAACCTTAGTTCTCATCGTAAGATGTTTTACTAAGTACAAAAACTAAACAAAAGACAACAAGACCAAAACACACGTTTGACATCAGCTTCAAAAACTACTTGATGACGCCTGTGGTGGACAATTACTAGTCATTCCTATTATCTATAACCATAGAGGTTATAGGAGAGTGCACTTAGCATTACCATGAATAGAAAAAGGCAGTTATTTAGTTAAAGATAACTAAAAATAATTTATCATATTTTTCACAAAAACATAGAAATCAATGCATTTGCTTGATCATAAAAATTTCACAGATTACAAAAAAACTTTTTCAGTATGGAAAAATGTAACTTGGCTCTAACGCCACAATTTAATGTATAACTTCTTTCTCATAATTAAAGCCCAAATCCCAATAATGTCCAAGTAGTCATCAACCTCACGACCGTGAGTTCTAACGGTACTATAACGTCAATTCACAATATACGGATAGTAACGTAATAGAATAATGGCCACTTTTCACCAAGCACGAGTGGTATATGCTAAAACCTGAGATTCAGCCCAAAAGACTTTAAAGCAAAAAATCCTGCTCAATGGAAAACCTCCCCTATAGGGACAAATTAAAAAAATTCATAGTTGGGTAACCTATTCTAATGGGATGTAAAGGACTGAAAACTCTTATAACTTTGCATTTTGGAACAACAACACAATATTAACAATACTTTTATAAAAACATCATGCTTCTTTAAAAGATCATGGATAGAAAATTTGAAATTAAAATATTATGGCATTTGAAACAATAGTTCATACTATCATTTAACAAAACTCGTGATACCATTTTCATCACTTTCTCCTAAAATTCAATAAATAAATTTTAAGTTACAGCAGGTTTTTGAGGCACTTATACCTTCAGTTAGGTTCTGATATTTTGTCACAATTTTTATAAAAATATTCTATACAACTTTTATGAAGAACACTAAGACTCAATCCTAAGGAAACTAGGTGGTTTGGCCCTCACAAGTGAAAATGGTTCAACAACACTTAGATATCTTATTGAAAATCGGTCTATGTTTGTCCCGATTTTGGGACATCAAAACAGGTCCTACCATGCTCAATTTTGAATATCTTTTAGTTCAAGATGTCCTCTACAAGTCTCATGAATAGTGCTCAGGGTAGTTCTTAAGAACACCTTTTTGTACCCTTAAAAACCATGGCTGCGACTTTTATTTGTCACGGTCGTGAGATTTTTCATTATATTCCTCGCGCTATCCTGATATTTGTCACGACCACATGTTTTGTGACTATCTTTGTCACGGCCGCAACATTCGTTATTATGGCCGTGAGTTTTTTGCATATCCAGTAGCGTAAATATGGTGTTTCAGCCTCTCCTGTTTTTTTTTGTACAGCCTATTTATAGTACGCTAGGGGCAAAAACATTGTTACATGACCCTTAGACTTTTGTTTGTTCGTTTTATCGCTTATTCGCATGTTTTTTGCTTTCCTTTGCTCAAATGATACTTGTGACATATCTAAAAATAATAACTAAGTTGTATGACCCTAGGATCCTAGTTAGGTTTTTGTTTCATTGCTTGCTTTTGTTTGAGCACTTTTTAAACTCACGTTCTGTATATATTACCTTTAAAAAGTTTACAGCAAGAACCAATATTGATAAAGTAGAGGCTAACCTCACGGTTGGGCGAAAAGGTTGCCAAACATCTTCCCTTTTCATACCTTAGCCCCCAAATTCTTTTTTTTCTGGTTACGTTTTTAAAAGACCCGCAACCTTCTTTTTATTTTTTTTAGTTTTTTTCAAAAACCAAGTAACATGTTAGCCCAAGGGTTTTTTATTTTGATTTTGATAATTTTTATAATTCATTTTCTAAGAATAAATAATTTTAAATGGATAATATTTTTATTTCTAAAATAAAAGTGTTAACACATCTTGAACAATTAAGTTGACACCTTAGCCAAAAAGAAATGACTTATATCTCAAAAAGGTTCAAACACTTAAGCATTCTTGAATAAGAAAATTTCGTGTTGATCTTAATTGAAAATTAAATCAAATACTTTTAAGGAAAAGTATACTTGAAGCTTATCAAGTATGTCAACACCCATTGATCAAATGGTTTGACACCCTAACTGTTTTACAAGTTGATCATTCAAGTATCAAAGAGTTAGTGTCGACACAAACAAGTTTTGTATCAACACAAAAGAGCCAAAGCTCTCAGGACTCATTTTGAGTCGACACAAAAGGGATCCTAACTTTTGGTATCCGAAAGTTTGGGTCGACACAAAACAACCGAGACCTCCTGCAGATTTTTGGTGTCGACCCTAAGTCCAAATGTGTCTACCCAAAAGTCCCGAGCCTGCCTGCAGAACGTTGATGTCGACCCTAAGAACAAATGTGTCGACACAAATGAACCGAGGCTTCCTGTAGAATTTTAGTGTCGACACCAAAGGCAAGTTGAGTTGACACAAAATGGTTCCTCCTGATGCTGAAGATTCAAACGAGTCGACACCAGATTCAAATGTGTCGACACCAGAATGTTGGAAGGTAGAATGCAGAAATTGTGTCGACCCCTCAGAAAATTCGTGTCGACCCAACTACTTGAAGAACCCTGCCCTAGACACTTTGTGTCGACACCAGCGACAAAAATTCAAATCGCGACAGATCTCAACGGTTGGATTTTTTCCATTTATTGCTCCCACCTACCTCCAACGGTCATGAATGCACAAGAACTTATATGAGGAGTTACTTTTCAGCATTTAAGAAGGTTGGAGACTTGTATTCACTTTTCAATTGCTCAAATCCATCTCAGAAATCTCAAGCTCACATTTATTGCTGTAACTCTAGTTCTTGTTCCTCATTTCTCTTTACTTTCTCATTTATTGTAAATCATTTCTGCAAAGAGAGTGAGTGTTCTTCATTAATACATCTCATTTATTGCATTCAAGGGTGAGTCACCCTTTATCCTTTGAGTGAGTGAGTGAAACTCATCAAAAAATAGTTCAAGAGAGATTAGAAGAAAATAGGGGCTTATTTTTATAGGATCTTCTTGAAGTTGAAATAGGCTTGTGAATGTACCCGTAAACATTCAGTTCATTCAAGCGAAGTCTTGAAGATTGTAAAGGCTTAGAATACGTCACTGAAGTATTCTGAATAGTGAAAATACTCAAGGGAGATCTTGACGAGTGGACGTAGGCTACGATAAAGCCGAATCACTATAAATCTCTAGTGTCTGGTTCTATCTCTCTATCCCTCATCTTCTAATACTTGCATTGATTTCATATTTACTTATCTTACCTTATTACAATATTAAAAGATTTTTGAAAAAGGTTTTTAAATTGTAATTATTTTTTTAAAGACCCAATTCACCCCCCCCCCTCTTGAGTTGCTTAGATCTAACAATTGGTATCAGAGCTTGGGCTCTTGTTTTTGACTTAACAGTTTAAGAGTTTTATATGGCAACCACTAGCATCGGACCCATCCAATCCGAAGGTCAATCGACCAATAGACCTCCCTTGTTCAATGGAACAAACTATAACTATTGAAAGGCTAGAATAAGAATCTATATTCAAGCCATAGATTACGACCTTTGGCGGGTTATCATAAATGGACCAAAAAAACTCACCAAAACTGTTGAAGGGGCTACTGTCCCTAAATCAGAGGCCGAATGGATTAAAACCGACATAAGGGAGATACAAAAAATAATAAAGCCATGAATCTCCTGTACTGCTCACTTGACCCAAACGAGTTCAATTGGATCTCGACTTATGACACCACCAAAGAAATTTGGGATAGACTCGAAGTTACCCATGAGAGTACCAATCAAGTAAAAGAGTCAAAAATCAGTCTGCTTGTTCATAATTATGAACTATTCAAAAAGAAGCATGATGAAACAATTTTTGATATGTTTACTCGCTTCACTGATATTATAAATGGACTGAAATCTCTTGGCAAGATTTATTTTAATGCATAAATGGTAAGAAAAATTCTTAGGTGCATGCCTAAGAGTTGGGAAGCAAAGGTCACGGCTATACAAGAAGCCAAGGACCTGAACAAACTCAGCCTATAAGAACTTCTTAGTTCTCTCATGACCGATGAGATGAACATTAAGATAAATGATGAGCAAGACAATAAAAAGAAGAAAGGCATTGCCTTCAAGTCTTTAACTCATGATGAAAATTTTGAAGAAGAGTCCTCCAATGATGAGAATGAAGACATGGCTCTCATCACAAAGAAGTTCAAAAAGTTTCTTAGAAATAAAAAACAAGTAGGAAGGAAATTCTTCAAGAAGGAAGAATACAAGGGAGAGCTAAACAAGTTCAAATGTGATTCAAGCAGATTCAAATCAGAACACAAGAAGGATGAAATAATCTGCCACAAATGCAAAAAACCTAGACATGTCAAAGCTGAATGCCCTCAGCTCAAGAAGCAATTCAAGAAGGGCTTCAAGAAAGCCATGGTAGCTGCTTGGGGTGAAAGCGATAACAGCAGCTATGAAGATGAAAAGGAAGAAAATGAAGTTGCCAATCTATGCCTTATTGCCAAAGAAGATAATGAGGTAACACCTAACCCCTTTTCTTTAGATGAATTGCAAAGTGCTTTTGAAGATTTACATGATGAATTAAGAAAAATGAGTGCAAAGAACTCTATTTTGAAAAAGTTAGTTCTTTCCTCCTCAACTGAAACTGAAACTTTAAAAAATGAAATATCTGTCTTGCTAAAATAAGTTTCTGTTTTAAAATGGGAGAACAAAGCTTTGAGTGAAAAGTTTGAGGACCTTACAAAAACTATTTACAAGTTCACACAAGGAAAGAACAACTTGGATAAACTTCTTGGCATACAAAATGTGTTTTTGATAAAGCAGGAATTGGTTATAAGCACAAGAAGAAACAAAAATGCTTAAGCAACATTTTTTTCAAAGCATCATCAAATCACTCAAATGCCACTTATTTTCACTGTTATGAAAATGGACACGTTGTCACACAATGCCCATACAAAAAATCTCCTAATGTTTCTGTCAAAAAGACTTGAGTTCCTAAAAGAACACATCCTCAAGGAACTAACATCAAAGGACCCAAGAAAGTTTGGGTACCAAATATCAAAACTTGATTCTCCTTGCAGATATGTCTGAAATCCTCATTCAAGGAGGGGATGTGGTACCTCGATAGTGCTTGCTCACGATATATGACAAGCGGCAAATCGATGTTTGCTTCTCTCAAGACAAAAGATGGTGGATTTGTGACTTTTGAAGACAATAGCAAAGGAAAAATCATAAAAATTGGCTGCATTGGTAAAATTCCTTTCCCTTCTATTGAAAATGTTTTGCTTGTTGATGGTTTGAAACATAACCTTCTTAGCAGAAGCCAACTTTGTAACAAATGTTACAAAGTTGTGTTTGATCATGCTAAGTGTGTTATTGAAAATTCAACCAATAACAAAGTTATACTTGAAAGTCTTAGGCATGAAAATATTTATACATTTACTCTAAATGATCTTTCTAAGAATGACACCAAGTGCTTAGCCGCCTTGAGTGATAATAGTTGGTTATGGCATAGAAGACTTGGGTATGCACACATGAACTTAATTTCTAAACTTTTGAAAAAGGAATTGGTGATTGGGTTACCCCAAATCAAATTCGAAAAAGACAAAGTGTGTGATGTATGTCAACAAGGCAAACAAATTAGAAGTTCTTTTCATTCTAAAAATGAGATTTCAACTTCTAAGCCATTACAACTATTGCACATGGACTTATTTAGTCCAACAAGAACTTTAAGCCTTGGAGGCAAGAGATACGCCTTTGTTATTGTAGATGACTTCATTAGATACACTTGGGTACTATTCTTAGCTCATAAGGATGAAACCTTTGCTTCTTTTACAAAACTGTCTCAGAAAGTTCAAAATGAAAAAAAAGTTTTCAAATCACAAGTATCCGAAGTGATCATGGTAGAGAATTTTAAAATAAAGATTTTGAAAAGTTTTGTGATGAAAATGGTATTAACCATAATTTATCTGCTCCTCAAACCCCTCAACAAAATAGAGTTGTTGAGATGAAGAATAAGACATTGGAAGAAATGGCTAGGACCATGCTCTGTGAAAATAATCTACCAAGATTCTTTTGGGCCGAGGCTATCAATACCGCTTGTTATATCATAAACAGAGCTATAATAAGAGCTTCTCTCCAGAAAATCCCATATGAGCTATGGAATGGAAAAAAATCTAACATCAGTTATTTTTGCACTTTTGGGTGCAAATATTTTGTTTTAAATAACAACAAAGAACTTTTGGGCAAGTTTGACGCAAAATCTGATGAACGTATTTTTCTAGGATATTCTATATCTAGCAAAGCGTATAGAGTTTTCAACAAAAGGACCCTAGTTGTTGAAGAATCAATACATGTTATTTTTTATGAAGCTAACCTTGGTTCTTCAAAGGATTTCTGTGAAAATAACCTTGTAGACATAGAAAAACGTACGGAAGATGTCTTTATCAAGGAAAAAAAAGAGCCAAATCAAGAGAAAGCTTCAAATTCACAACAAAATGCACTCAATAGACAGCAAAATCCAAAAATTCAAAAAATTCAAATTTACCTAAAGAGTGGAGGTATGCTCATGGTCACCCAAAAGATCTAATCATTGGTGATCTATCTGAAGGTATCAAAACTCGCTCTTCTCTACATAATGTTTGTGGTAATTTAGCATTCCTTTCTCAAACTGAACCAAAACATTTTGAGGAAGCCGAAAACGATAAATTTTGGATCTTGGCTATGCAAGAAGAGCTAAACCAATTTGAAAGAAATAAAGTTTGGACTTTAGTCCCAAGACCTAAAGAATACTCCATTATTGGTATAAAATAGGTTTATAGAAATAAAATAGATGAAAATAGAGTAGTTCTTAAGAACAAAGCTCGATTGGTAACCTAAGGATACAATCAAGAAGAAGGCATCAATTTTGATGAGATTTTTGCTCACGAGGCTAGGCTTGAAGCCATTAGGATGTTGCTTGCTTTTCCATGCTTTAAAATTTTCAAACTCTATCAAATGGATGTTAAAAGTGCCTTTTTAAATGGTTTTATCTCAGAGGAAGTTTTTGTAAAATAACCTCCTGGCTTTGAAAATTCAAATTTTCCAAACCATGTTTACAAACTTACCAAAGCTCTCTATGGTTTAAAACAAGCACCTAGAGCTTGGTGTGAAAGGCTTAGCAAATTTTTAATTGAAAATGAGTTTTTAAAAGAAAAAATAGATACCACCATTTTTACTAAGTCTTAAGGAAGTGACATGCTCGTTGTACAAATTTATGTAGATGATATAATCTTTGGTGCAACTAATGAATCTCTTTGCAAGGACATTGCTATATGTATGCAGGGAGAATTCGAAACGAGCATGATGGGTGAGCTCAACACTTCCTAGAACTTCAAATCAAACAAACTCAAGAAGGAATTTACATCAATCAAGCTAAGTATACGAGGAACATATTGAGGAGGTTTGACATGCTCAAGGCAAAGCCTATGGGAACTCCAATGTGTCCTACAACAAAACTTGATAAAGTTGAAGACGGCACAGCAGTGGATGAAAAACGTTATAGATGTATGATCGGATCCCTCTTATATTTAACTGCTAGTAGGCCGGATATTATGTTTAGTGTTTGCATGTGTACTAGATTTCAATCTAATCCTACAGAATCACATATGACTGCTGTTAAGCGTATTCTTAGATACCTCTTAGGAACACAAAATCTAGGATTACTTTATCCTAGAGGAATAGCCTTTGAGTTATTTGGCTATTCGGATGCTGATTTTGCCAGATGCAAAGTAGATAGAAAAAGCACAAGTGGTACTTGTTAATTCCTAGGGCACTCACTAATCTCTTGGTTTAGCAAGAAGTAAAACTCAGTGGCATTGTCGACAGCCGAGGCTGAGTATATTGCAGCTGGAAGCTGTTGTACACAAGTTTTATGGATGAAACAACAATTAGAGGACTATGGTTTTCATTTAGATCATATTCCTATAAAATGTGATAACACTAGTGCAATTAATATATCCAAGAATCCTATACAACACTCAAGAACAAAGCACATAGAGATTAGACATCATTTTATAACAGATCATGTGCAAAAAGAAAATATTGAACTTGAATTTATAGGCACCGATTACCAGTTAGCAGACATTTTTACAAAATCTTTAAATAAAGAAAGAATATACTATATTAGAAGAGAACTTGGTATGTTATGTGCTCCAAATTGATGATTTATGTGTCATACTAACCATGTCTTTTATTACATTTCAAAATGCCTAATGTTCTTTCTTGAATGTAAAAATGTGTCGACACAACTTGAAAAAGTGTCAACACAAATGTCTGAAGTGCCGACACAAAACTACATAGAAGTGGCACTGTAAGCAAAAGTGTTGACCCCATTCTATTCAGTATCGACACCGTAGTTTTTCCTGACTCTCGATAAATTTGTGTCGACACCAAGATATACTGGGTTGACCCAAATGGCCGAATGTGTCGACACCAAATTAAAAATGTGTCGGCACCATTTCTCTGTTTCGACACCCACACTCTCTATGAAAAGTGTTGACAGCAAATGAAATTTGTGTCGACACAAATTGTTATGTCTATAAAAGACACGTCGGTCCCCAAAACATCATTTCGTTTCCCTCTCTCTCTCAAAACTATTAATCTCCCGCCTCTTTTCCCTCTCAAACCCTGAGTCGACCCCTCATCTTCCTCTCAAATCCAAATCCAAATCCATCAATATGCCACCAAAGAAGATTGGCAAAGGATCAAAGCAAACTGAAAAGGGCTCGCCTTCAAGCCTTAGATCGTCCAAGAGGAAGAAGACAACCAAATAGTCGACAGCACCGACTGCAACGACGGCAGCCACTGCACCAACAAATGTTGCCTCCTCCGAAGTAATCTCATTCCAATCCCCTAAGATTTGTTAGGTTTATTTTTTATCTTTCGTGAATCGAAAAATTTTCCATGGCCGTTCCATAGACTTTGAGTATTTTGATTCGGTTGAGATGAGATTCAAGGATCTCTTCTCTAACCTTGGGTGGGAAAGACTTCTACAGATCTGAGAGCCTCACTACCCCACCTAGGTCAAATCTTTTTATGCTCACATGCACATTTCTCTCATTCCGTCCACTACCATCACCACTTGGGTGAATGGTAAAGATATTGTGTTGACCCCTTTCACCCTCAATGAGATTCTTGATATTCCCCCTGGTGATATTTGTGTTTACCACAGCCAAAAACGTATTGAGGTTGAAGGCTTTTCTTTTTCTAAATCTGTTAGAAGTATTTTTGAAAATGATAATATCGACCCAACCAAGCCTTTAGAGGCCAACAATCTTAAGCCAGAAATGCGCATCCTTCATCATATGGTCAACCATATTTTCCTCCCTCAGATGGAAAAATTTGGTAACGTCTTATACATGCACATCTTTATAATGTGGTGTATTCTGGAGAAAAAGAGCCTAAACCTAGGTTTTTTGTTCATTTCTCACATGCTCTACTCCCATAGCAAGAAAAACTCTTCTCTCCCTCATGGGATGTACCTGACCAGAGTTTTTCGTCATTTTGGCATCAATCTTTCTGAGGAAAAGGCCATTGCCTTTTCTAAGCATGATCTATATGGCAAGTCATCCCTAAAGAATATGCAAATTGCATATGTGGATGGTGTTTGGACCACCACTCGTAGAGGTACCCCAGCATCTGTTAGATCTTCTCCTCTACAGGCTCCTAGAAACATTTTCTCCATCCCCATTGACCTTGATTCTCCTCTAGCTAGACCTGATCATAGTGGACCTTCAGTACTCCTGGTCCATCTCACTCTGCTCCTCCTCATCCCACATCTACTCCCGTTCCCCCTACTGCTACTGCATCATCATCCTCTGTTCCTGCTCAAGTGGACTCTCTAAAGTTCTGTCATCTATCAACTCTCTGTCTTCCAAAGCCACTCTCTTCCAGGCCAAAGTAGACTAAGATTTCTTTTGCTTGCATCATACTGTCTCTGCACTCTCTGAGAAGGTTAAACAGCTTGATAAAATCAACCGTAGCCTTAGACAAGATGTAGAAAATTCCACTAATGTAGGGAGAGCCCTCTGCATGACCATGGATGAAAACATTGCATCCATTGTCACTTACAACAAGGCAATCCTCCATTAGGTGCGCTAAGAGTATGACCAAGGCATCGTCACAGCAGTTCACACACACTCCCAGAAGGTGAAAGACTACCTCACATGGATCAAGGAAGCTTGGACTAAACAATTCAAAGCCAAAGAAACGAATGAAGAGAAGGCAGCAAGACTCAAGTGCGAAGCTAACCTTGCTTTGGCAGCACGATGGGAAGCCCTTGCAGCGGATGAAGCAAAAGACGAGCGATCACGCGCCACCAAAGAACGAGCTTCTGCTAGCAAGGACAAAACCAAGACCAAGAAGAAGTTCAAACGCTTCATGGATGATCAGTAGCCACATTTTTTTTACGATTCCAAAAGGGGAGATAGTGAGAGACAAGGGGGTGAAAGTGAAGAAAATGGGAGTTACATTTTTTTTTGAGAAGAAGGAGAAGTTGTAATAGTTTTTTAACCATACATTGCTTTTAATTAACTGTTTATATGGATTGAATGGTTTAATTGCTGTGAATGTTTGAGCATCACTTTTGTTTTGGATGAATTTTGAATGGATGGTGAATTATAACAAATATTAATCTTATGTTTATCCATGTGATTGATAATATCTTATTCATTTTCCCCTGAATGTTTGTTAAATGGTTTGAATAAGAAATTGGATGTGATTGAATAAATCACTTAACACATATTCACTGTTTTGCATAATGTATAATAAACTCAGAATATTTCTTAATCATTTGTTGCAAATTATGTCAAAAAATTGTATGCTTTCACTCTGATGTATTCCTAGCCTTTATAATTGTTTGTGTTGTTTAAGGCATATTGATAAGGGTAGAACCCTTGTCAAAAAATATTTTATATTATTTTTTAAAAATTTTAAATATGGTTGTAATCATCAAAAAAGGAGAGATTGTTAGCCCAATGGCATTTTATTTTGATTTTGATGATTTTCATAATTCATTTTCTAAGAATAAATAATTTTAAATGAATAATATTTTTATTTTCAAAATAAAAGTGTTAACACATCTTGAATAATTAAATTGGTACCTTAACAAAAAAGAAATGACTTATATATCAAAAAGGTTCAAACACTTTAGCATTCTCGAATAAGAATATTTCGTGTTGATCTTAATTGAAAATTAAGTCCACCACTTTTAAAGCAAAGTATACTTGAAGCTTATTAAGTGTGTTAATACCCATTGATCAAATGGTTTGACACCTTGACTATTTTACAAGTTGATTATTCAGGTATCAAAGAGTTAGTGTCGACACAAACAAGTTTGTCTTAACACAAAAGAGTCGAAGCTCTCAGGACTCATTTTGAGTCGACACAAATCAATTTTGTGTCGACACAAATCAATTTTGTGTCGACACAAAAGTGATCCTCACTTTTGGTATCCGGCAGTTTGGATCGACACAAATAGAAGTTATGTCGACAAAACAACCGAGACCTCCTGTAGATTTTTGGTGTCGACCCCAAGTCCAAATGTGTCGACCCAAAAGTCCCGAGCCTGCCTGCAGAATGTTGGTGTCGACCCCAAACCAAAGGAAAGTTGAGTCGACACAAAATGGTTCCTCCGGATGCTGGAGATTCAAATGTGTCGACACCAGAATGTTGGAAGGTAGAATGCAAAAATTATGTCGACCTCTCAGAAAATTCGTGTCGACCCAACTACTTGAAGAACCCTGCCCTAGACACTTTGTGTCGACACCAAAGGTATTTGTGTCGACACCAGTGACGAAAATTCAAATCGCGACAAATCTCAACGGTTCAATTTTTTGCATTTATTGCTCCCGCCTACCTCCAACGGTCATGAATGCACAAGAACTTATATAAGGAGTTATTTTTCAGCATTTAAGAAGGTTGGAGACTTGTATTCACTTTTCAATCGCTCAAATCAATCTCAAAAATCTCAAGCTCACATTTACTGCTGTAACTCTAGTTCTTGTTTCTCATCTCTCTTTACCTTCTCATTTATTGTAAATCATTTCCGTAAAGAGAGTGAGTGTTCTTCATTAATACATCTCATTTATTGTATTCAATGGTGAGTCACCCTTTATCCTTTGAGTGAGTGAGTGAAACTCATCAAAGAAGAGTTCAAGAGATATTAGAAAAAAATAGGGGCTTGTTTTCATAGGATCTTCTTAAAGCTGAAATAGGCTTGTGAATGTGCCCGTAAACATTCAGTTCATTCAAGCGAAGTCTTGAAGATTGTAAAAGCTTAGAATACGCCCATGAAATATTTTGAATAGTGAAAATACTCAAGGGAGATCTTGACGAGTGGACATATGCTAGGATAAAGCCGAACCACTATAAATCTCTGGTGTCTGATTCTATCTCTCTATCTCTCATCTTTTAATAATTGTATTGATTTCATATTTTCTTATCTTGCCTTATTGCAATATTAAAAGATTTTTAAAAAATATTTTTCAAATGTCATTATTTTTTTACAGACCCATTTCAACCCCTCCCCCCCTCTTGGGTTGCCTAGATCTAACATAACGACTCCATGTTTCTAAAAAGGATGCTCAGATAACTAGCAAAATGTGAATGCTGTTGAAAGAGAGTCAGAAGAATTTGATCCCAAGAAATTCATAGTCTCCGCAACAAAATCGAAGCCAATTACAATTCTGTCGTCTAATCTAGAGGTATTGCTGCTCAACGACTTTATTCAGGATTTGATAGATGATGGTTGTGATAATTTTTCAATCTTTATCGTTCACGAGGAGGAAGTTCCTCTTCCTGTCGACGGTAATGATGAGGAAGATGAAGAAATCAGACGACTGTAGGAAGATCTGGCCCGTCTTGAGGCATTAGATGATTTGGAAGAAGCAGGAATCGACATCAAATGGCATATTTGGACTGCCCTGAGCGACGATACAACCTAGCACTAAGAGTAGCTTGGTATAGGGAAACCAACCCGAGTTATGGAATAGAAGAGACAGGGAAAACAGTATCAGAGGTAGGAGAATCCTTAAAGGGAAAGGAGGTTAACAGCGAAAGTAAGCAAGAAAAAGAACCACTAGTAGGTGAGGAAATCAAGGAGCAGAAAGAGGAAGAGAAGAATTTACCCCAAGTGAATTTGTTGAGAAGTGCAAGTTTCGTATTTGACCCTTCTATATACATCGTTCCTCTTCATGAGCCAAAATCGAGAACACCTCTACCCGAGGGACTGATCTTATGTTCTCTCAAAGTGGAGTACCAAGAAGAGAACGACATGTGAGAGTTAGAAGAGATAGAGCAAGAATTCATGAACATAAAATACAATAAAGGAGAGGATGTGCTGGAATGGCACCCGATTGTCTAAGAATCATATGACCATGGAAGCTTGTGGGGCGAGCCTTGGGGCCCTCTCCCATTGTACGATTATGAAGACTCGTTGGACGAGGTATCACTGCCACAACTCTTTGAACTAGAGACTAATATCAGTGAAGAGCCTAATTGGTTTTTACAAAACGTAATGGGGATTGAGGAAGATTTCTATGGAAATGAAGGAGTCAATGGAGAGAAAGGTAGCGCAAATGATTTCTGGGCCTTCCAACAGAAAGGGTATCCAATGGTTGAGATGTGAGAAGTGGCTGACCAGTTTGAGGGACTATGGGAACCCAAAGAGTAAATAAAGCACCTGACAAGGAGCAAGAGGCCTTTTAAGTCCGCACAGCTAGAAAAGGGACAACCAAGTAAAGGCATGAAAGGGCAAAGGAAGCAAACAAATAAACAGAACAAAGAAGAAGAGGACGTAGTCTTAAAGCAACTTAAGAAGACACAGGCCAATGTGAGCATTTAGGGATTACTTGTGGCGTCCCATAAGCACTGACAGGCCATCTTGAAAGCTTTAAACAATGTGGACATCCCGATTGATGTATCTCCCAATCAGTTTGTTGGAATGCTTATACCCCAGAAGCAGACCAATGTTATCGCCTTCAGTGACAAAGGCTTTCTAATCGAGGAACCATCTCACAACGAACCGTTGCACTTAACCATCCAGTGTTTGGGAAAATGGGTGCCAGTCGTTTTGGTTAACAATGGTTCAGCTCTCAACGTATGTCCACTACGAACTGCTTACTGTTTGGGACTGAAGAGGCAACTGCAGATGTTTTGGGTCTCACATGGGATGCACCGAATATCTATTATTTTTTAGAAAAATATTCTTTTTTCTTTTTAAAACAAAAGTCCAAGATATCTAAGCATCCCCTTTTTTAAAAAAAAAATAGAGTCGCCACTTAATTTTTGAGAAAAACTAAGAAAAACAAAAAGAAGGCTGCGGGTCTTTTTTTTTTTAAAGTAACCAAACAAAAAGAGAGTTCGGGAGCTAAGGTATGGAAAGGGAAGGTGTTAGGCACCCTTTTTGTCCAACTGTGTGGTTGGTCTCTACTTTATCAATGTTGATTCTTGTTGTAAACTTTTAAAATGTAACATGTACAGAGCGGAAGGTTAAGGAAAGTTCAAACAAAAGCAATCAACAAAATAAAATCATAACTACGATTCCTAAGGTCATGCAACTTGGTTATTATTTCTAGATATGCCACGCGTATTGTTTGAGTAAAGCAAAGCGAAAAACATGTGAGTAAGCTATAAAATAAACAAGCAAGATTCTAAAGGTCATACAACAATATTTCTGTCCCTATCATGCTATAAACAGGTTGTTCATAACAAATAGAAAAGACTTAAACATCATATTTAAGCTACTGGTAATGCACAAAACTCACGTGTAACGACCCGAACCCCGAGAACCCATGAACTTAATTCAAACCATTCCGCATAAAGATTTTCAACGAAGGGCTTTCGTTCAGTATAAGATTGAGTTTTAAATTTTCTTAAGAACAACACTTTGTTTTCTTCAAACAACCACAAGGAAACATTTTATTTTAACAATATACATCTATTTTAAATGTCAAACAACATTTCAAATTTTAACAATTCATTTACAATACTTATCTCATTTACAATCATCCACTTCATTATCTGTACAATCATAATTTAAGTACAAAGAAATACTAAATCTTTTCTCTAATCTTTTCCATACGCATTATCTACCCTGCATCGCCCTAGATCTTCGAAACCTGAAATGATTTTGTATACATACATGAGTCGAAACTCGTAGGATAAAGACTAACTCTAATGCTAAGCATGATTTGTGAGGTGTAACGGGTGCAACCGAAATAAAGAAGCAAGTTCCATCAATTCGTATTTATTCCCACGCACGCGCCCACGCACGCCAACTCATTAATTTCATCAGCCTTTTTCAAAACATTGCTTTCTTTCACATTTTATCCGTATTATTATCTCATTACCTGGCATTTCACAAAAATTATATCACATTTTTATACCCAGTTTATCACAAAATCGTATCACAATAATAAATCAGCGTCGGGTGCAGCTTATAGAAACTCCTCCCTATTAATTCCTAATAGGCTACGCGAAGCCATTAGATAATAGATAGCTCTATAACTCACCACGACGAAACATCACATTTTGAGGACTAACCTGTGGGCATGTGATCCCCATCTTGCGCAAGTTTTCAGTCTTTCACCGCGGAGCCGCCAGGCCAACTTAATTCACATTCATTCATACGATTCATTATTCGTTCATAACGTTTAATTTCAAAAATCTGGTAGTCCAACCCACAACTGATTTCTCTCCCAATCATTTTCACATTTTATTATTTGATGCCCATAACAAATTCCCATTTCATCTTTCTCATCAAATTTCGTTTGAGCATTTGAGTTTCTTTTTATGTTATATGCATCATAACTTCAAGTACACAATTTCTTAGATCTTACATTTCATCTACCAACTTCATAATGTATCTACAAAAGTAGTTTCATAGTAATCACATCATTTAAAGGAAAATGGTATGCACCCATCATAAGCATAGGTAAATAAGTTTGAAACCCATTATTCCTTTCAAAAGCTTGGGATTTTAAGAAATCATTAAGTCCACCCATTATCCTCATATACCCACTTGTAAGCCACAATTCGCCAAAACTTATCTTAATTGACCAAATTCAAAATGGAAGTCAACAAGAAGTTTTAAGTCTTTCAAAGGTGCCCAAAACTTATGTTAACTTACATTATTCAGAAGAAACTAAACAACGAATTTAAAACCTTTCAAATTGTGCCCAACCGAGGGTTTTAACCAATGTGAAAAAGTAATCCAAAAACTTGGTTCAAAGTTCTCAAGAGCCAAATCTTTAAACAAAATACCAAAAAGTTTTTTTAAAAAAAAGCCAGGCCGATCGATCTATGAAAAGACTGATCGATCGGTCTCTTGTATGCACAAAAGTACCGAGAGCAACAAAAGACCGCTCGATAGACTGATCGATCGGTCTATCGAGCCATCCTGTTCTAGGTCCTTTTTCAAGCCAAAAACTTGATATTTTTTTTTAACCCTTAAAAGATTTTTCATACTCTTTCAACTCATTTTGGGCCACGAATCCACTTTTTGAAAGGAGGAAAAATCATGCTAAAATCTCCCTCAAGGCATAAAATTGTGTTTCAAATAAAAACCAATCAAAAACCTTTAACTTTAAAACCATGGTTAACCATTTCTTGAAAAACCCTAAGAATATCTCTAAATTTCATTCACATAGACCATATTTCATCGAATAGCTCTTGATCTTTAAATTAGCTAAAACACTAATATTAGTTCATAGTTTATCAAATCAAATCACCTTTCACCAAGTGATAATTCCAAAAGCTTTGATCCCCAACAAAACCCTCCAATGTAACAAACCCAAACTTCCCGATTTTATTCATTTTCCATAAATTTTATACATCCTAAAAGCTTGACATAAAATTCATACAATCAAATTTTTCCAAAACCCAACTCAAATCTCCAATTCATATAGATATCAAACTAGGGTTTACTCTACTCAATTTATCAACACAAATCATAACAAATCACATGAGAGAGTCTAGATCCTACCTCAAGGATGCTCCACCATCAAGAAACAAACCTCTAGTGAGTTCTAATTCATCAAAACCCAACACAAGCGGCTACGGAGGATCCTTCCATGAATATTCGCACTCTCCTACGGTAGCTCGCACAAGGAAATGACAAGATCTCCATCCCCAACGAGCATAGAAAACTCTCAAGAACTCCAAAAACCAAACCCTAGATCACTCCTAAGCTTTCAGAGAGAAAAGAGAGAAGAGAAAATGAGGATTTCAGCCCAAAAACTGAGATTTATAGCCTCTGCCTATCACAGACCGATCGATCCATCTCCAGACCGATCGATCGGTCATCATGACTGCACTGTTGGTCCAACTTTGAACAAACATATCTCCTTCATTCGAACTCCAAATAGGGTCATTCTTGTTCTCAAACTGAAGCCTTGGAAGTCTACTTTTCAATGGTTCAAACTTCATACCAGGATTCATTTTGTACAAAATGTTATGGCCAACTTTGTGAAGGTATGTCACTTTCTTTCACACACTTTTTACATATTTTTGTTCGAATACCCACTAGAGCCTCGTATTCTTCCTCTAACACATCTTTCATGCGTATTCAAGCTCAAAACACTCACCAAGATCGAGTTTTAATTTTTACTCCATCAACACTTAATCATTTCTAAAATAAAACGGGTCGGGGTCTCACAAAATAGGTGGCTGTGACAAAAAAATAGGGTTACCGCGAAGAACATAATAAAAAAAGCTCATGATCGTAACAAATAAAAGTCGTGGCCATGGTTTTTAAGGGTACAGAAAGAGTATATACATTACACAAGGCTTAAAACAGGCTCAAATGAATAGGATGTGCAGGACAGAGACCATAACCTATTGATTTTGGGCTAGACCCACTATCCTTCATCCTCTATACAAGCAATGACTCAAGATAGAAATTCAGGATACCAAAATAAATAACAGGATGCTTGAAACACATTTTCATGATATTGGCTTCACAAAACCTCACGGCTGTAATGACCGGATATAACAATCGTGGCACAAATGAAAGAAAATGAGGCAGCTGTCACATTACTATATCCTCAGAACATACAGACATAAAGGTATATGAAATGGAGATCATGACTCATTTGGTTTAGGCCAGATCTTCCATTCATTACCCAATAGAAAGATAAACAGAGGTACAGAAAGAAGAAAATACTAAACAGAACAATAAAATGGGGTACGACCTTGAAATAAACATATAACAGAGTTTTAAATAGGGTTTTTGCATTTCTTGCCTTAAAACAATGTTATGACCGTTACAACAAGATATTGTGCCCGTTCATATAGAGAGGCATAAATGTACCGGTGCCTATAAAAAGGACATGACCGTAACTATGGGTTTAAAAAACATACAGTCGTAATATAAAAAGATTGCGGCTGTCATGTTTCAGAACTTCAAAAAGCTTTTGATGTGTTCAGTGTTCTTGTGAGCATCGAAACATAACGTAAATAATTGTAAATATGTGAAACAGAAGGTTATGAATATACTGCTAATAATGAAAAACTTAGAGGAAATAAATATTTACATTGAAATGAACAATAAACATGCAAAAAAATAACGTAAACGTTATCCACGACACCCTCGGGGGAAAAAGATGAGGATTTAAGAAGAATCATGGTATCCTAAGCTTACCTCGTGTGAGCATCCACCCTGAATGGCCCCTCGACGATGAGAATATAATGCCTCCGAACCAATTTATGTGCTCCAAAAACCCCTTCGAGGCAAGCAAGAACACGAACGAGACTTGAAAAGTATCGGATGGATAGAAAAATATCGAATGGGAGAATATTTTGACAGAGTTTGGGCCTCCAGGTATGTATCCTTGTTCTGCTTGGAATCGCCACCTATTTATAGGCAAAGCGAACAACATAAACCCCTTCTAAGATGTTGTCACATGTCTAAAAATGGATAACAGTGACGGTTGCTACCTTTTTGCTTTTGTATAGTACAGGTCGCTACCTTTATGGTGGTAAAATGGACAGGCATGACTTTCAAAAGTCACAGCTTGGATAAAAAAGAAATAGTCGTGACAAAAAAAATCACGACTTAGTTTAGAATTTTCAAAAAAGGTTACGGCCATTAGAGTAAGGACACATCCTGTTCTAGAGTTTTCACAAAAGGTAGCGGCTGTGTGGATGGAAATGTCACGGCCTGAAGATGATTTTAGGATTTTTTGGTTTTTTTAGCCATATTCGTAATTTTTCTTTCTTGGGAGTATCTTTGAGCACGATTCTCATTCTTTCGTCATTGAGCGCATTCGAGATGAGTGCCTAAGACTCGACTTGGTTAGATTTGGGTGTCTATAGTTGCCCCTCTTTGACCAAGCTTGTAGCAACTCGTGGTGCAAGTAAATGTCAAAACTCTATAGACAAATTGATCGAACAAGCCGCCCATCTTAGGTATAAACAAAATATACAGAAAAAGCATGGTCAAACCCGAATTTTCATCAAGCTTCCTACGTATCCCTATTGTAAAAGATCAGACCAATCGTAATTCGTGGAGCAATGCATATGATGCAAATAGGCTAATCATAATGCATGATAGGTACAGTGCAATGCAAACATGTATGATGCAAGAAATATTTTAAGGTCACAACACGGACCGAGGAAACATAAATCAGTTTTAGGTCGTGAAAGAACCGATGAGGCTAAGGGGAATTTAAGGTCATGCGGAGACCGACAAGTCAGTTTAAGGTCATGAGGTGGGCCAAACACTTGGGGATAAGTTTTTTGTCATGCAGGGACCGATAGTTAGTTTAAAGTCGTGAGGGGGACTGATCGTTCTAGGGGTATTTTAAGGCTATGCGAGGACCGATAAATCAGTTTAAAGTTATGAGGAGGACCGAGGATGCTAGGGACACTTCTAGGTCGTGTCATGAACCAACGAGTCAATTTAAGATTGTGAGGAGGATCGAAGAGGTAAAAGGATAATTTTTAGGTCGTGTCGAGAACTAACGAGTCAGTTTAAGGTCATAAGGAGGGCCGAATGTGCTAAGGACAATTTTAGGTCATAGAGAAATCGAGGAGTCAGTTTAAGATCATGAGGAGGACCGAAGATTCAGGGACAATTTTAGGTCGTGTCGAGGATCGTCGAGTCAGTTTAAGGTCATGGGAAGGGCTGAAGGTGCTAAGGACAGTTTTAGGTCATGTCGAGGACCGACGACTCAGTTTAAGGTCATGAGGAGGATCGAAGGTGCTACAAACAATTTTAAGTTGTGTCGAGGACCGATGAGTCAGTTTAAGGTCATGAGGAGGACCGAAGGTACTACAAACAATTTTAAATTGTGTCGAGGACCGATGAGTCAGTTTAAGGTCATGAGGAGGACCGAATAGTAAAAGGACAATTTTTAGGTCGTGTCAAGGACATTCTGAATATAAAGACAGGATAAAAGAGTCTTTTATTCGTTCAAGATCTACACGAGGGTAGCTCAAAGGTCCACAATGGTTGGGACATAAAAACATTGCGACCGTTACTTTTGGAAGTAGCGGCCTGTAGTATTGTGCCCAAGAGATGTGGCGGTCTAAACATAAAGTTCACAGCTGGTTGAAACATTCAGATAAAAGTCACGGCTGTTACAAAGTAACGTTGCTGCGTAAGTCAAGTTCTTGCGGCCGTTAGATTTAAAAGAGACAGACCTCGTGGTCGTGAGGTCGATAGCAGAACATAAGCCTGTGACAGGTTCGAACTCTCATTCGCGTGAAGCTTCAAACTCTCTCCTCTCTCTCAGTTCTCTTATTTCTTGCTCTCTCTTGTTTTCTCACTCTCTTATCCTCTCATCTCTCCCATTTCTCTCACTCTTTTACTCTCATCTTTCTCGTAACCATGTTCAAACTCTCCTTAATCTTGGTGATTTTCTCTACCATGGTCAACGGCGATTTTGGCTTCGTGGGCAATGATATCGGAGGCGGTGGTGGTGCTGCAAGTGTGGTTGATGGCGCCGAAGGCGATGGTGGCGCGGATAATGGCGAGGACCTTCTACTCGAGGGAGGAGGTGCGCCGAGCATGCTAGAGCATTTCGATGCCGGGACCTACATCCCTCTTCTTCTCCGGTTGTGGAAATCGACATTGAAAAGGTTCATCCTTCCAGACATGATAGCAGAGCGCGAGGTCCTTCTCCGGCGTCGCGAGGATCACCTCTCAATGGGGAACCTCGAAGTAAATTGAAAGCTTGAGTTCTTTACTTGCTTTGTTGTTTGGAAGTATATTTGGACGTTGAACTTTCGATTACTTTGAATGTTTGAACTTTGTTTGATATTGATTGAATTGAAGCGAGCTTTGAACTCAAATTGAACATTGAATTACATCGTATTTTTTAGTTGAATTGAATTGGAGTTGAATTAAACCTTGAATTGAATTCAAATTTAGACTTAAATTGATCTAAACCATGGATTTGAGATTTGGGTTGAGACTTTGGACTTAATTAGGTTAGACCTTGACTCGAATTGAAAAAAGATTTTGGGATTTGGATTGGGAACAGAACTTCGAACAAACTTTGGATTGGATGAAACCAAACATGGATAACGAAACTTGAATTTTGGACTAAACAAGCTTTGGAACTCAGATTTAGACCAACTTTGAACTCAGATTGAGTAGATCCTAAGCAAAGAGAGGACTTCAGATTTGGAGTTCGAACTTTGATTGAAAAGTGAACTTTTGTATTGAATTTTGAACTTGGGGTTTGAGCCTTGGATCGGGGTTGGAAATAGAAATTAGGTTGAAACGGATCCAATTATGAAAATGAGGCTAATTTAAATTGCATCGTGGCGGATGTTGGGTTAAATTGAATTTTGGAAACTTCGGAACATGCGGGTCTAAAATGTGTTTAAAATGGAGTTAAAGACTAAGTTGAATTGGGAAACATAACTAACGAGTGAGAACGTTGATTTGCAATTGAATTAAAGTTTTAAATTGGCGGGATGTTGAGGCTAGGTTGGGTTAAGTTTGAAATTGATTTTTGTATTCTTTGTTGAGATGAAATTTTGGTTGAGTCCACCGTTTTGAGCTTTTCGAGGTTGAATTTGGAATGGATTCGAGGTAGATTATGGGTTATGTTGGAAGGAAATTGAGTTTTGAACTTTCCTTTGAATTTTGAACTTGATTTTTGATCGGGGTTGATTTCAAATTTTATGAAACTATGTCAAATGAGTTTTAGATTGAATTTTGAAATTGAGTTGAAAATGTGAGTGAAGTTGGGTTTTCATTAAATTCGAAGTTGGATTCTAGAGAATTGGTTTTGATCGGATGGCATCGTTATTGGTTTTGAAACAGGGGTAGGTTTTTGAACTAATTAGTGAGATTTTGACCCTTAAAACGTAGGTTGATTTTGAGTCTCATTTTAATTTTTTGTTATCATCAGTTTGTTTTAGCCATCTTGTCGCGCACTTTGATTTTGATCCTGTCATTATTTTTGTTTGTTTTGTTCTCGTTATTTCGTTGATTCCATTATTACTCTTTGTTTACTGATTTGTTTGTTTTGTTTCGTTTTAGGGGCGACTTCATATTTGTGGTTTTTGTGAATCCTCAGATGTCCTGGAGTGGTACACGGCGCTCCCTCCCCACAGCCGAGAGATTGTCGATCGGGTAGGCTTCGGTAGTTTCGTCACCATGCTAGAAGGGACCAGCGACGACCGAGTCACCCTCACAGCTTTGACGAAGAGGTGGTGAAACACCACCAACACCTTCCATCTTTCCACATTCGAGGTGACTCTTACTCCACTTGATTTTTCTCTTATAACTGGGATCTGGGTGAGCAGCAACCCAATCCCATTTAATCCTGATATTTTCCGGAGCCCCAAGGCCCCTATGCACCTTCTCAGTCACATGCTCCCTTCCATCGACAAGGGGAGCATATAGTACACGTGGCACCACTTCGAGTGGGTGGCACATGCATTCCTTCTCTATATGTTCGGAGTATCCTTATTTTCAAACTTAAAGAACAGGGTGCACCTCCACTATCTCACTGCCATGGTGGTGGTGGACCAGATCGGCCCCTATGACTAGGGAGGAGCTGCATTAGCCACCTTGTACGGATATATGAGCACGACCACTAGGACCTCATATCTGAGCGTCGGTGGATACTAGCGTATTTAGGAGGTATGTTTACTTTCTCTGCTTTTCGTGATTTCCTTTTCTATTTTCATATCTACATATATGTTTCAACTGTACTAATGCTTCTCTCGATTTTCTCTAGCTCTAGACCTACGAGTTCCTGGGTATGCGCCAGTTAGTGAACTCTTACGACGACCCCCTTGTGATCCCCCGGGCACTTCGATGGGCCAGACGCCACCGAGGTACAAAGCCTGGTGGAAAGGACCTGGATGATGTCCGCCTCTTCTTGAGCAGCCTCACTCCCAACCATGTAAGTCATCTACTACTCTTTACTGAGTTATTCTTTCCATTTCTTGTTCATACACTACTTATTGACATGCTTCTTTTAATTTTTAGGTCCGCTGGGACATATGGATTAGCAAGGAGGAGCAAGCTTGTGCTGACTTGATGCGAAGCCGCGAGGTTACCCGAACCTACGTCTTGCTTAAGGAGTGGTACCTTGGCGAGCGTGTTGTTCGGCAATCCTTGGGGTATGACCATTTTCATATCCTAAGGATGCCTCCGATGGGGATGCGTTAGACCGATACCCTCCGCACAGCCAAGATTACCCAAGCTATGGGGGGCCTTGATGCTTTCACGCTGATCGAGGGAAAGGATCGTGACTACACAGCCTTTACCCGAGAGAGGCTCATGCCTGCCATGGGTGATCGCACTGCCATGCAAGATCCTCCTCCTACTGCCCCAGGCCATGTTCACCCCGAGCATTCCTAGGCAATAGATACCTTTGTAGACAGGAATCTCCATCAGATCCGAATCCTTGAGCCAGCGACCCAGGAGATTCTCTTTTCTCCCGACGCTGAGCAGGTATGACATCCTCCTTTCTGTTCTTCATACTCTCTTATATCTGACAGCAATGATCTGACTACACTGATTCTTATACTCATACTAATTCCCATATCTAACTCATTATGATATCTGATTGTGCTGACTTGGTTCTTCTCTTGACAGATGCCCTTCGCCTGATCACTAGGTTGATGGTATTGGATCGTCACTGGGACGCTACCTTTTGAGCCCATGGCTTGGAGCCTCCAGCTCCTTGGGGTAATTGCGGTATTCAATCCTTTTATCTTTCATTTACATTCTTGCACTTTTTCCTTTCTGCTCATATTTATCTACCTTAGCTGATGTGGCTCTTTTCCATCTTTCAGTGCGGGTATGGTGGAGGGGAGAGGACTCGCGGCGGTCACACGGCACCTACTGCCCCAATCGCAGTGCCAACATGAACTTTTGCTTCCACCTCTGTCGTTGCTTCTTCCTCTAGAGTCAGCACCTCCAGCGCGGCACAGACCGGCACAGGCACAGAGGTGGAGATGAGGTCGACGGGGTCGTCTGACGAGTCGTCTCAGGGAGGCTACATTGTCCAGAGGAAGAGAATCCGGCAGGAGTGATGATCCTACCGCTGCCCAGCTGTTATTCTCTTTCTCTTTTACTGTACATGGAGGCGTGCGCGCCTATTCTTATTTAGGTCTGCATGCCCGCTTGATACATTTTATTCCCCTGCCTTGTCACATTACATAGATACACCTCTGCACAGATACATTGGTTTTTTATACTGGTTATCCCACTGATATACAAACATACTGTTCTTTATCACACTGCATAGATACACTAATGGGGCCTACGTGCCTTTGATTCTTCCCTTGGCCTGCATACCACGTCACACATATATACCCATTACTTTGCTTTTGATGGATTTGGCCTTTATACCCTTGGTTTACATTTTTATTATCTGGATGCCTTTTTTGTTAAATACTTATGAAAATCATTTTTTTGACCACTTAGACTCTTATTATGCATGATGATGTGATTCATAGGTTATAATATTGATATATGAACTGCTTTTCTTGTTGCGAGTTGCTAACAAGTACATAATTACAGTTTGGGGTATGCTAGCAAAATAGGGACAGGCTGTCAAAATTTCCGCATAAAAAAATTACGGCCATGAGAAATAATCTTGCGGCCGTTTGGTTTGGATATGGCGGCCTGAACTTTTGTAAAGAAAAGTTTACGGCCTGGACATTTGGATATCATGACCGTGAGGTTTGGTAGGAAACGTTGACGGCTGTTAGGTTACAAGTTGACGACCATAAGAAAGAAGATGACGGCCGTAATAAAGGGTTTTGGCACGAAACTTTAAGCAGATTCTCTGGGTTCCCTCCATTTCTGGATCTATATATATATAAAAAAAAGGCAGTTGTTCCAGACCCCACTGTTCTGGATATCTTGTATTCTCCTTGTATCCTCCATGACCCACTCTTACATGACTCTTTGTCAGCTTGGATGAGTGACTTCTCCTCGGATGAGCGTAAGAATTTCTTTAACTTTGGTCTAGATGCGTTGTTCTCTTTGCGATCTCTGAGGGTTGATTGGCATCTTTTGAGAGGAGCAGCCTAGCTATGGGATCCTGGGGTTCATGTATTCTATTTCGGTGTTAAGGAGTTATGCCGTACTATAGAGGACTTTTCAGCCATTCTAGAGATCTTGGGCCGAGAAAAGGTCATAATTCCCACGCCTTTCTTGAGTCCTCGGGACAGGTTGATGCAGCTCAGTGGTTATTCCAAGCATGAGGCTTCCCTCATTACCCATGATGGATTTCTCGATGTGGCTCGGTTCATGGATCGCTTCGACCCTCGGGTATCTCTTAGAGGCTTCTCTTTTTAGCTTCAGCACCGGCATGCCCTTTGCATCTGTATTCTGGCTCGCTTCCTCTGAGGACCCTCGAACGGGCGGGTTGGCTCTTTCTTGGTAGATGTGGCATATTAGATTCACGAGGGTCGGGGCCGTCCCATTAGTTCTTACCGAGACGCTGCTTGGGCTTGATGCAGTCCACATTAAGGGTGGCCCTTATTTTGCCGTAGTGCTCACCTACTACAGGTAATCTCTCAACTCTCCTTTTTCTATATTTCTTTCAAATTTTTGCATTCGGCTTTTCTTTTTCTGTGTTTTCTCTCTATTTTTCCCGCTCAGCTCTCCTTTTCCTTATTCTCTCGAATTTTTCCACTCAACTCTCCTTTTTCTTTGTTTCTCTCAAGTTTGGCTGATGGAGAAGGTGAATCTACTAGAGAAGCCTATGTCTGACAATTATAGTGCGAAATCCTTCATTCGTTGTTAGGTTTATCGTCTGTGCTCCACCGAGGCTGCTTGGAGGGATTACTTGAGTTTTCTGACCGGGGAGGACATCTCCTAGCAATGCCCCTAGCTGAAGATATCTTCCATGACTACTGCGACTATGAGCCACTCAAGGGTCTTGTTGGTCGGCTTAATGCTAGCCACCTTCTATCATCCTTATCGCATTCTTCGTTAGTTCGAGCGTATTCAGATCTATCCTGAGACTGTTGTGAGCCATCTGTACAGTTCTCCTCACTGGGCCCCTTTCTTGGGTCAGTACCAGCAGGCTTGGTCTTCTCAACTAAGGATATCGGTTGGTAGGGGTTTTGACAGCGAGCTATCTGAGAGTTATAAGGCTTGGCTGCATGCGGAGATAAAGCATAGGATAGGACAGGAAGGGGATGCGAAGAGAAGGAGGACATGATTTTGTTTTGCTATTCCTTAATATTTTGCTTGTTTTCCCATTTCGATTTCTTAGGATGAGGACTTGCAAACCTTTCTTACTTTTGAAAACTGTATTGGAAAAACTCGTTAATGAAAGTTTCTCCACTTCTGGTTTATGGTGACTTTTTGGATTTTCGTTCTTACAACATAATCATCTTATTAGAAAAACTTAAAACAAGCCTTTTCATTAATCGACTACTTAAAACACAGTTACAAAGGGAAAACAAAGGTTTGGTTTGGGCCGAACTTCTGATAGAAGTTATCTACGTATCTCGAAGAAGAAAATCAGGCCATAACGTAGTTTGAAGGTCGGGTTACACTCGAGTATTAATGCTCTCCTTTTGCAAGCTATCCGTTAGGGGTAGAATCTTTTAAGTTGGTCTGAATTTATAGGTGTAGAGAAAATATTTTTTGTCCAAATCCATAAGGATGGCAGCGCCTTCTGACATCAAGGTCTTGATGAGATAGGGTTCGGCCCAATTAGGTTTAAACTTACCCCTTGGATCAAAAATTGGAGCTCTTATCTCTTTGAGGACTAAGTCACATTCCTTCAAGTTATGAGATTTAACCTGCTTGTTAAATACTCGAGCTATAATTCTCTGATATCCTTGAACAAGGAACGGGACTTTAAGTCTTAAATGCTCGAGCTATCATTCTCTTGTATCCTTGAACAAGGAACATGACTCTAAGTCTCCTTTTGTCAAAAAAGAGCAACTCTTCAAACCTGTCCCTCTGCTATTTTGACTCGAGGATATCGCTTTCAGCTACTATTCTTAGAGATGGGATTTCCAATTCTATAGGCAAAACTGCTTCCATTCCGTAGATCAAAGCATAGAGTGTTGCTCTAGTAGAAGTTCTAATCAATGTCCAGTATCCCTAAAGCGTAAATGATAACTTTTCTGGCCAATTCTTGCTTCCCTCTATCGTTTTCTGTAGGAACTTCTTCACATTCTTATCTGTAGCTTTCACAACTCCATTGGTTTGCGGTCTGTACGGTGAAGACTTATGGTTGATGATTCAATATTCTTCCAAGAGGTTTAGAACTTCTCCTTGAAAGTGGAAACCGTTATCAAAAATTATTTCATGTGAAACTCCGTACTAACGAATGAGATTTTCTGTGATGAATATGGCTACTTGGGAGGCTTTCAAGACTGAGTAAGAGGCAGTTTCGACCCACTTCGTAACGTAATCAATTTCCATGAGAATAAACTCGTGCCCATTCAATGCCTTGGGTGTGTAACCTTCCCTATTACGTCGATTCCCCAAACTGAGAATGGCCAGGGCGAGGTCATGTTATAAAGCTGAGACGGCGGTACATGCATGAGGTTTGCGTGGATCTGGCATTTTTGGCACCTTCGGATGAACTGATGGCATTCCGCTTCCATGGTCATCCAAAAATACCCTTGACGCAGAATCTTCTTAGCCAGCATCATCCCACTCATGTGAGGTCCGCAAACTCCTCTATGAATTTCTCTCATCACCTCGCGTCCTTCTTCCGTATCGACACAAAGCTTATTGACTCCTAGATATCCTCTTTTGTACAATTTTTCTCTACAGATCACAAACTGTGCGATGAGTCTCCTGATAGCTCTCTGGTCCTTTTTATTGGCTCGACTTGGATATTGTCCCTTCTCGATGAAATTCCAAATGTTATGAAACCATGGTAGCCCGTCATTAGCTTAGTGGGTAATAGCGATGTTGCTGATCACAGATGCATCCTTTTATTGAATTTCTAAAGGCCTCATTCTTACCCTATGTGGTATGCCTATCATTAATGCCATAGTGGCCAAGGTGTCGGCAAGCTTGTTCTGCAGTCTCAAAACATGAATGAACGCCACGCTTTTAAAGCAGGGAATCATTGCCGCAAGCTCTCGGTGATACTGAATTAGCATTTCTTCTTTAACCTTCCATTTTTCTTTTGCTTGGGACACGACCAGAGCTGAGTCTCCTATGATTTCCAACTTTCTTTCCCCTAGTTCGAAGGCGGCTTCCAATCCAACTAAGTATGCTTCGTACTCGGACTAATTGTTAATAATGACCTCAAAACTCAACTTAAAAGCCAAAGGGATATAAGAATCATTGGGAGTGATAAGGAGTATCCCTATCCTATATCCGTATTGGTTTGAGGCTCTATCGAAATAGAGGTCCACAGATCCTTCTCAATCTTTAGCACTTGCTCATGGGAAAACTCAAACTCGGGCTCTTCTTCTCCGTTGGTAGGGTGGTTGGCCAAGAATTCTGCAACGGCTCTCCCTTTTACCAATTTTCTCGTGACATACTGCAAATCAAATTCATCTAGCATCAGTAACCACCAGGCTAACTTTCTATCAATGCTGGCTTCTCGAAGAGGTATTTGAGTCGGTCCATCCTTGAGATTAGAACAACTCAGTATGCTAGCATGTAATTGTGTAACTTCTTGGATGCCCAGACTAGCGCCCAACAAATCTTCTCCAAGGCCGTATACCGTCGTTTACATTTTGTCATCTTCTTACTCAAGTAATAGGCAACTCTTTCTACCATGGCTTCGTCTTCCTAAGTAAGCATACACCCCAATGCTGAATCAGCCACTGATAAGTATAGTATTAGAGGATTGTCAGGTTCTGGTGGCCACAAAATCAGAGGATTTTGTAGATACTTCTGTACGGCTTTAAAGGATCCTGACACTACCGATCCCATTGAAACTTGGTTCCTTTCTTCAAAAGTCGGAATAAGGTTCACAGGTAGTGGTTAGTTTAGCGATGAATCGGCTGATGAACTGAACCTTTTCCAAGAAGCTCCTTACATCCTTCTCAGTCTTCGAGGGAGGCATTTTAAGAATGGCCTTGATCTTTGATGGGTCTACCTCTATGCCTCGCTGTGTGATCATGAATCCGAGCATCTTCCCTGCTGTAACTCCGAAGGCACACTTCTGAGGGTTCAAGCGCACCTTGTACTTTCTGATCCATTTGAAGAATTTCCTTAGTTCAGTGACGTGTTCTTCTCGGGTTTTGGCTTTCGCGATCATGTCATCCACATATACTTCTACCTCTTTGTGTATCGTGTCGTGTAGCAATGTGGTTACAGCCCTTTGGTAGATTGCTCCCACGTTCTTTAATCCGAATGGAATGACTCTATAATAGTAGGTACCCCCAAGGCGTTGTGAAGGTAGTCTTCTCTTGGTCTTCTGAAGCCATCAAAATCTGGTTATATCCTGAAAATCCGTCCATAAAAGATAAGAGCGCATTCTTGGAAGTGTTATCGACCAATACGTCTATGTGGGAGAGAGGGAAGTCATCCTTCAAACTAGCCCTGTTGAGATCCCGAAAGTCGACACATACCTGGATCCTTCCATTCTTCTTTAGTACCGAAATAATATTAGCAACCTATTTTAGGAACTCTGTGACCATGAGGAACCCGGCGTCTATCTATTTGGTAACTTCTTCCTTAATCTTGAGCGCCTAATCTGGTCTAATCCTTCTCAGCTTTTACTTGGCAAGTCTGGCATCGGGGTACAAAGGGATTTGGTGCTTTATAATGTCGGGGTCTATGCTAAGCATATCTTCGTTGGACCACGCAAAAATATTTTTAAATTCTTATAATAAAAATATTAGTTGTTCACGTTCTTTTAAAGATAGTGTGGAACCAACTTGAACCATTTGTGGGTTTTTTTCATTATTAAGATTTATGGTAAATTACACTGACCTCCCCTTTAGTTTCTGACAAAAAAAGAAATCTCTCCTGTAATTTCTGAAATGTCACTAATCTTCCATTAGGTTTAATTTTTACATTAAATTACTCCAATCGTTAAATTTTCGTTCAGCTCTGCCTTGTTGGCACGTTTTTTCAATAAATTTTAATGATCCAATCCGTTCATTACGTAGAACTCTTTGAGTTTGTTATGTATAAAAAATCAGATTCATCCGATATCTGTAGTTAAATGATTGAATAAGATCTCCTACTATTGTTTTATAACTAAATAAATAAAAATTATAATTTAAAAAAATATGTTAAACAAATGTTACTCAATCACTTAGTTATTGGTATTAGATAAATCTAAAATTTCACATGCCAAACAAACTCAACAAGTTCTACGTAATGAACGAATTGGATCATAAAAATTTATTCGAAAAACAAATCGAACAAAGTGCAGTAGAGCAAAAATTTAACGGTTGGACTAATTTGATGCAAAAATAAACCTGATGGGAGATTAGTGACATTTCAGAAACTACAGAGTAGGTTTCTGTTTTTATTAGAAACCAGAGGGGATGTCAGTATAATTTACCCTAAGATTTATTAAAACAGTTTCTTTGGTTACAAGTTTAGCTCGCATTTCTTCTTCCTCTTCGATTAAATATTTTAATTTTTGGGGAATATCCTCCTCGAATTCATTAAAATCAAGACAAAATATTTGAGACACAACAAAATAAGCAAAGTCAGATTTCATTTCATTGACTTCAAAAAGGGTTACATCCTGAGACTCAAAACAATAAGGGCTCGGGATGCCAACAGATGCATTCCCGGCGAACTCAACGTTAACCCACTTGGTAAAGCCAAATTCAACAGACTCGAACTCCAACTCACTTGTTACATCATGCATAATAAAAAACTCAAAGACTGACTCTTTTCTATTTTAGTTGCATCCATAATAAGGGAGATGCGATACGCAAGCGCATCAGCTTCCATCATTACATATACACACCTGGGCCATCTCTCCATTGAAGAAAGACCCCAAATCTCTTTCTTCACAAAGATCTGCCCAATCTATCTACATCTTTTCGGCCCAACCCATCTGCCAAATCTCGGCCTCTTTATCACTGTCGGACAACTGATGGTCGAAGAAGATCTCTAACCTTGGCAATTTCTTGTTGGTCTTCTCTTCTATCCATGGTTTAGGGAACCCACAATAAGGGAAATTGTCCCCTTCTTTGATGAAACGGCCATTCAGCGTTAACCCATACTTCCTCATGCTTGATTCTTCCAGTTTTAGCTTGTATCCATGACGATTATGGTTCACCGGGATTGGCTCTGAAATCTCTTGCAGATGCTTACCTAATCCCATGCCTAGAAAGTAAGACATTTCCTTTATCATGGTTATGACCCTTGGATTCACATAGTTCCCCTCGTCATTCATCAGAACTTGTATGGACTTGGTTTCGTTAAAATCAAACCCGTTTAATAAGAAATCCTCTTCCCCATGTTGGATTTCAAGAAGTGGGGTAGCATCACTTAGTGAGGTTGACAAGCTAGTTTCACCCGGTGTAGTGATAGTTACTCCCTCTTTGATCAGCTTTACCTTTTGGTGTAAGGGGGATGGGACTGCTTTAATCAATGGGTCATGCAGCTATGACCTTCCTAGTAACAGGTTGAATAATGTTGGCACATCGAGAACATGAAACTCTACTTCACTTTTCAAAGTTTCCATTGTTATAACGAAAGTTACCAATCCCAAGACATCTCTTCGCGTATTATCATATGCTCATACCCCATGTGTACTTGGCTTGAAGTCTTGTGTCTTCAATCCTAGACAGTAAGCAATTTGCAGTAGGCATATAATAAGGGCAGAACTGTTGTCGACCAAAACAACCGGTACCAATTTCCCTAGGCATTTGACAGTTAAATGTAACAACTTATTATGAGATGGCCCCTATGTTGGAAAATCTCTGTCACTGAAGGCGATAACACTGAATTGTTTCTCGGGTATGAGCATTCCAACCAATTGGTCGGGAAAGACATCAATTGGTATGTCCACGCTGTTCAAGGCTTTTAGGATTGTATGTCAATGCTTGTGAGAAGCTACAAGCAACCCCTAAATGCTTACATTGGCTTGCGTCTTCGTAAGCTGTTTCAGAATTGCATCTTCCTCTTCACTATTCTATCTTTCTACTCTTTCTACCTGCTTCCTTGGTTCCTCTATGCCCCTACTTAGTTGCCCCTTCTCTAACTATGCAGGCTTAAAATGCCTCCCGCTCCTTGTCAGATGCTCTATCTACTCTTTGGGCTTCCATAATCCTTCAAACTGGTCAACGACTTCCCAAATCTTGTCCACCAGGCATCTTTTATCTCGGAACGCCCAGAAATTGTCTGTCTCATCATTGTTTCCTTCATTTTCCCAAAAGTCTTCCTCAATTTCTATTACGTTTTGCGAAAACCAATCAGATTCTTCACTGATTTTGGCCTCTAGCTCAAAAAGTTGTGTTAGTGACACTTTGTCAAATGGGTCTTCATAACTATATGGTGGAGGAGGGCTCCAAGGTTCCCACGAGCCTCTATGGTCATATGGTTCTTCGACAATCAGATGTCATTCCGGCACATCCTCTCCTTCATCATATTCCATATCCGTGAATCCCTGCTCGACCTCTTCCAATTCCCACGTGTCGTTCTCTTTTTGGTAATCCCATTCGAGAGAACATAAGATAGGTCCCTCAGGTAGAGGTGTCCTCGATTTTGGCTCATGGAGAGGAATAATGTATACAGAATGATCAAACGCAAGAGTTGCAGTCCCCAATAAATTTACTTGGGATGAATTTTCCTCTTTCCCTCTCTACTCCTTCTCCTCCTCGAGTTCTGTACTGACCGGTGGAATTTCTTCCTGCTTAATTTCACTATCGACGTCCTTCCAGTTCGAGGATTCCACTACTTCTGATATTGTTTTTCTTGTTTCTTCTGTTTCAAAACTCGGGTTGGCTTCACCATATCAAGCTGCTCCTCGGTGCCAGGCTGTATCATTGATTGGGACGGTCGGGGCATGCCACTTGATGTCGATTCCTACCTCTTCCAAATCATCTAACGCCTCAAGGCGAGCCAAATCTTCCCACAATCGTCTGATCTCTTCATCTTCCTCATCATTACCGTTGACAGGGGAAGGAATTTCCTCCTCGTGGATGATCAAGATCAAAAAATTATCGAAACCATCATCTATCATATCCTAAATAAGATCGTCAAGCAGCAATACTTCTGAACTGGACGGTAGAACTGTAATTGGTTTCACTTCTGTTGCGGGGACTATGAATTTCGTGGGAACAAATCCTTCCGACTCTCCTTCAACGGCATTTACATTTTGCTGGTTCGCATGGTTCAACAGAGGATTGGTTGTAACATTCGACTTCTAAGTGGCAGTTGGTGGGGGAATTACCTTGTTGTCTATTAAGTCATGAATCTCATGCCGGAGCCTCATGCAATTGTTGGTTAAATAATCGTGTCCCTAGTTGAAGGCGTAGTATTGGGTAGGGTTATATTTAGATGGCAAAAGATTTGGGGGTAGGGTCGGCTCTAAAGGCTTTAAGAGACCCCTCTCAATCAGACACTTCAAGATGGATGTTAAAGGCACAGTGAGTTTGGTGAAGGTTATCTTTTAGTTTTTGGGTGGATTTTAGGTAGCCGACTGAGCAGATGGGCTAGACTAACTCGAATTGGGATTTAACAAGTTCACTTCATAACTTCGGTTCACGGCATTGGTGGCATTATTTTGATTATTAGCATATGGCTTCCGAACAATTTTCTAACATGGTTCTCCCTTCTTAATATCCCCAAACTGCAGTGCGTCTTCTATATGTATCCGAGCATAAAAAACCTGCTCAAATATCATCAATGGTTGTGTGATCAGATACTTGCAGAACTGCGGTTGCAAGTTATTCACCACCATTCTCACTTGCTCTGTCTCAGTGGGTCGATTTTTTATCTTAACTACCTTAGCCATTCACCGAGTCAAAAACTCAAGAAAAGATTCTTTGGCCTCCTGACGAGCGGTCTCGAGTTCCCGAATGGTGACATCAAGCTAGATGTTGTAGTTTTACTGATTGACAAATACAATAGCAATGTCCTCCCATGTTCTCATCTTTGCAGCATCTAAAGACAAAAACCATTTCTGAACGACTCCTAACTTCTTAATATTTTAATTTAGTAATCAAACCATAACTAAAGATATCTTAATTTCTTAAAATATATTATTTTCAATAAAAAAAATACAACAATAACAATAACAATAACAACAACAACAGGAATTTAAAGTGTCGGGGTCCATATGTCATGCAGGTAAGAAATTCGGTAAGAAACTCCAATTTGCATATCAGTTCTGTGGTAACAGAAGTATTACGCAAATTATCATTCAAACAGGTAAGAAAATATAGTATGAAAAGCTGATTTGTATATCAGAACTCTGGTAACAGCAGTATTACAACAACGGTGCTTACAACCCTACAATAGGATCAAAGAAATTTGGACACCACTTGAGAACAATTTCCTGGAACTATTTAAGCTCAATACTGGATCGGTTTATTAAGAGTGCATACTGCATATTTACAGCGTTCTATACAGTTGCAAAGTAATGATTGCTGAAAAAAATAAAATCTTGTGCTTGTTGTCGCGGGGTGACCACACATTGATAAATATAATAATCTTAGAAAGTTAGTAACACTTAGATCACACAATTCTGTCACAACTGGTTCGCTAGTTGTGGAAACTGTTGCAGAAGCCACGTGACGCCTTTGATAGCAACCTATGCATTCACGTAAAAATTACAGAAGATCAAAATGTTTCAAATAGCAATATATAAATTAATGTATGCATCCCTAACTAAAGTGAAAATGATCACAAAAAGTTAATAATTATCTATGCATCGTCGAATATACGTAATGGGCAGTGATTCAGTTAGTGCAAATGTGCAATAGAACCGGATTGAGGGACAAAACCGAGCCCAACTCTAAAGACTCAAAATTCAAGGGAGAAAAGGTGGCTCAGGATTTCTTACATTTTCTTTTTTTTTGTCTTTAAGCTAAGTAAGCAAAAGTTCATTTGGTTAAAAGGTAGCTTTTTGATTGAATAGATTCGCCTAGGGCCCTAGACTATATGAGTTACTACTTTTTTAAAATTAAAAATTAAAAAAATCTGACCAAGAATCCCTCTTGGACAGAGCCATTTGGACCCACCCTAGAAAAGCAAAAACCTGCCATATCGGGCAAAGTAGGTAACTATACATGTTCCTATTGAGTGAATTTGGAAACCAATATGATTCGCTGGGGAAAACCTACGAGTCCACAGCAATCATGCTGTTCCCCCTACAACTTTTGAGGCTTCATATTTTCTATTTTTTTATTTAACTTGTATGGTATATATAATTGTATACATTTTACCTATTATCCATGGTTCAAAATATAAACAAGGAAGTAGTTTATTTTTTTTGATAGTCGGATGTTCGGACCAGCTTGACTAATCCTAGGATCCTATAGTCATTCCTAAGTACACTTATTTTTCTTCATTAAATAAGTTTAAAAGGGTGAAACTTATTAAAATTATTGCCTATTACACACAAATCCCTCCATTTCCCACCAATCCCTCCTCACTAAAGTAATTTTTGTTTGTCCATTGTGGTCTGCAAGCTATTGAATTTAATTGTTGGTTGCCAAAGTCTAAGAATTGCATCAGTAATAGTTTTAATGGCTTACAAAGGATAGTAGTTAAAAGATAAAATAGGAAGTTTCTTTTTAAGCAATAAAAAATAATCTACTAGTATATTAATAACATCTTCAAGCACACAAGCTTAATTATTTATAGCTAATCTATATTACTATCACAACACAACAAACTTTTATCCATCCACCTAGGGTTGGCTTCAAGAATGTTTATGTGATACACCTATAAAGGGTCACCTGTTTTGATAGAACTTAGGCCTTCATCTCCTTTCTCACCATCTCCATCATTCTAATCCGCATTCGCTCTTTTGATTTTGGAAAGAGATTTAGAGTACCCATAGCACTTCCAACTTGGATTCAACCTTTCTTTAGAAGCGTATTCATTGATTATTTCTGAGAGATTGGTTAGATATTTGATTTCTGTTTCTCGTCAGTAGTCAATCATAAAGAAACAAAAGTCGACATTCTCTCTCTCTCTCTCTATATATATATATATACATATATATATATATATATACACACACACACACACACATACATAAACAAAGCTGCAGTGGTGATGGCAAACTTCCGAGAGGAAGTTGGTAGTTCCAGTCTTTTCTGCTACAGCTAGTTTCTTTTAAGGAAGCACTGTGTTTCAATTTCCAGCGCCTAAGCCACATTCCTTGCCAAGGTCACCACGTTGATTCATATGGGCCTGTTAGCCGGATCAATTATACACTAGCCAACCTCTTGAACTTATCTAGGCTTAAGGTTTGGTCTTTAGGTCCTGGTTCACGAATTGGGAGAGTCGAAGTCGAAACCAAGGAAACAAAAACATCTCAAAACGTTTTGAAAATGTTTAAAAAACGTATTGAGAACTTTTCAAACCCACCCCTTCATCACTGCAAAGCTTGACACTAGGATTCATAGGTCTCTACCGGTTTCGACCCAATAAACCTTGTCTCTGTCAAAAAATACAACATATATTTCCTTTGCAACACAGGCTAGCTCAATACCTAAGAAGTACCTAAATTCACCCAAGTCTTTAGTATAGACTGAACTTGAAGGAAGATCTTTCACTCAATAATGCCTTTTGCACCATTTCTAGTAATAATAATGTCATTAAAATAAATAATCAATAGAATTTTCCCTCTCTTAAACGTGAGGGAGAAAACAGAATGATCTCACTGACAACAACGCATATCCAAATTTCAAAACAACATCACTCAACTGCACAAATCAATCTTTAGGGGATTGTTTAAGGCCATAAATTGCTTTCTTTAATCTACATAAGTGAGTAGTCTCCCCCTGAGCAACAAAGCAAGGAGATTGCTCCATGTAAACTTTATCATACAAATGACCACGGAGAAAGGAATTTTTGACATCTAACTGAAATAATGGCCACCCAATATTGGCGGCAGCGAGAAAAGAATCTGAATAGAAGCAATTTTTGGAACGGGTGAAAAGGTCTCAACATAATCTATGACATATATCTGGGTATACCCTTTAGCAACAAGACAAACCTTGAAATGTTCAACAAAACCATCGGTATGCTATTTCACAATAAAGACCCAACGAAAACTAACTGCGAATTTACCAGAGGGAAGAATACTATTGTCTAGAAGAGCAAACATCTCATCTTCCATAGCTTTTCTCCGACCTGGAACAGATAAAGCCTCCTGAACAGAATGAGAAACATAGACATAAGAAACGAAAGTAGCAAAAGCACCAAGTGATGGAGATGAATGATCATAAGAGAAGAAGTGCGTAATAGAATGGGAATTGCAATCACGTCTAGCTTTGCGAACAACAATTGTAAGAGACTTCAGGTCAAGTGGAGGAATAACCGTGGAAGGAGCTAAAGAAAGAGAAGACAACAAATCTCGCAGCATGGGTGGGGATTTAGGAGGAGGCACCGGAGGAACTAATGAAGCCTTGTGACGATGAACACACACCTATAACGACGGCACAAAAGGGACCGAGAACGAAGGAACAAGACAAGGAAGACATTGTGAGGGAGCACGAGAGCTAGGAAGAAATGAAGATAATAACAAGGATTCATTAAAAATAACATCAGCAGATACAAAGTGGTTATGAAGTGTGGGCAATAACACTTGTATCCTTTCTGGGTCTGAGAATATTCTAGGAAAACATACTTGACAAACTGAGGATCCGACTCATCTTTACCAAGATCTAACACATGAACATAATAAGTACACCCAAAGATCTCTAGAGGTAAAGAAAAAAGGGGGACAAGTAGGAAATAACACCCTGTAAGGAATTTGACCACTCAAAACTGTAGAAGGCATACGATTGACAAGGTAACATGCTATAAGAACAGCATCACTCCAATAAACTTTAGGGACATACATTTGGAATAAAAGAACTATAGTAACCTCCAATAAATGACGCAACTTGCACTCAGCAACTCTATTTTGTTATAGAGTACGAACGCAAGAAGACTGATGAATAATACCATGATCAACAAAAGATTAAGATAAGAATGTATGAAAATATCCGCGTTCATTATCCGAATGAAAAACACAAAGAGAAGCATCAAGCTGAGTTTTGATTTCCATTTAAAAATATTTCAAAATGAAGAACAACTCTTATCTATCTTTCATTAAATAAAAATATGAAACTCAAGAGTAATCGTCAACAAAAATCACAAAATTCTAAAAATCGAAAAAGGACTTGGCATGCATTAGACCCCAAATATCTTAATGAACTAAGTGTAAAGGACTAGACACACGACTCTCAACCTGATATGCAAAAAACACCCTGTGATGTTTACTAAACTGAATCATTTCATATGGTAAAAGGTCAACACAGCGATAAGGGGGTATCATCACTTCAAATACCAAAGAGACGGATGGCCAAGACGACAATGATGCTGCCAAGAAGTGAGAAAACTAAAGTGCCATGGAACAAGATGCATCAACAACAACAAAATAATAAAGACTGCTCCTCTTTTGCCCGCCATCAATACTCTTTTGTGTCTAGAGATCCTAAAAAACACAATGTGAGGCAACTGAACAGTTAACAGATTGAGTAAGTTTACTAATAAACATCAGACTAAAAGGAAGCTGAGGAACATATAAAAATCCAAAGAAAGGAAGAGTTAAGAGGATTAATGCCTAAACCAGTAGTATGAGTGGTGTGGTGGAACCATCTGCCAAGGCAACACTTTGACAATTTACTAAGAGGATGAGGATCGAAAAGGATAGCAGAAGTACTAGTCATACAATCACAAGGACCATAATCGATAATCCACGCGATTTGGAAAGCAAAACATGTAAAGGAGATACCTGTCTAGGCTAAAGTAGCAGTGGAAGAGGACAGTACGGACGGAGGTTGTGCAGATAATAGATGATAGTATTTTTTCTCTGGATTAAAGACCACTCTGTTGGTGGAGCTAGGTGGAATAACAGATGAGACAACATCCTCATGAACACTAGTCTCATGTGTTATAGGACAACCATGAAGATTCTAACATTATTCAACAATATAGCTCTCCAAACCACAATTAGTGCACTTAGAAAAGCCACGACCCTTACTACGACCACCACCCCTTGGATCACAACCACCACAACCAAAACCGCGACCTCCCTGACTACGCTCACAGCCACAATAACTGCCACGACTGCTACTAGAGGAGCCACCTCTAGAATATCGACCCCCACCCATAGTAGTGATTAAGGCAACACGACTACTAGATAACTGAACAGAGGGGCTAGGATCTAATAAGGAAGCTTGTCGAAATCAACTAAGAACCTCATTGAGAGAAGGCAAATCCTTAGCACGAAAAATTTAAGACTGGAAAAGATCGAAGAATTGAGGCAAACCAAAGAGAAATCAAGCAACATGCATAGACTCACGTTGTTGCTGCATAGATTTAACATTGGTAGTAATTGGTTAACAAAGGTTGAGCTCTTTACATATACCTCAAACTTGGCATAATACTTTTCCAAAGATAGATCATCAATAGCAAGTGAGATATAAGCTTGATGAAGATCATATAGATACAACGGAGATTATTAAACCCCATAATATAATTGTTAGACCTGCTTCCACACAGGTTTAGCAGTGGGTAAAAATACCAAAGTACTACTAATTTTGGGATCCATACTCTTCCACAAACAAATCTGAATATGAGCATCTGTAGCATTCCAATCAGCATATTGAGGAATCATTATTAGATGGGGGGTCATCAAGTAAATATTGACATTGTTTAAGAAAAATTCAATTCTTAGGCATGGTTGCTTACAAGACAAGAGCTAACTTCTAAATGTTCTTCGCATGAACATATAGAAGAAGCAACCTTCTATCTGATCTCTGTACCAGTACTGAAGTTGCTCGCTACTTTCAATCAGGAAAAGAAGGTGGAGCAAGGCAAAGGAGAAAGAAGTTGTCCCCTCTTCTCTAGACCAAGAAAATGAACTGCAGCGGCTTTAGCCCAGTGTGAATAAGTACTTCCATTTAGACGAATGGATGTAATAGACAACGAATTAGGGCCCCACAACGAACTAGAGAGAATATTACCTTTCAAATCCATACGAAACAAAATGAAACCAAAAGAACAAAAGAATTAGTGAACCGTCAACGGTGATTGGGGCCCCACAAAGAACTAGATAGAACTATCATAACCAGTAACTGGTTCGGGTCAACCCATTTGGAAATCAATAACGATCCAATGTAACCATTGAAAAAAAAACACGTAGAGTTCATTAAGACTTGATGCGCAGGCTTGATTTGAAACACTGGATGATGCGAGGGCTTGACGCGATGCTGGTCGACAAGCATTGCGATTTGAGACAATCTGGTTCAATGGTGGACAAGGATTGTGATGAAGACACTAGGGATAGCATTGTGATGGGATTTGAATGGACCGATCTGGTTTGTGGCTCAACTCTAGTTCGTGGTTCAAAGAACGAGGAAGAACACCGAAGATACAAAAGGTGGCGATAGCTAGGGTTTGACGCAACGATTCGATGCAAGGGTTTAACTCATAGTGCATCGCTAGGGTTATGAAGACAGTGTTGGGTTGCGGCGGCACTAGGGGTGCGATCATTGTTGCGACTACTTGGCTGTGACTGATAGGGTTGCTTGTAAACTCTTTTTATCTGATACTTTTCCATGGGATTTTTCTCTAATACCATGTTAAGAGAAAATTAGAGTGTTATTCAACCATAACACATATCATTAATATATATAAAAAAGCAATAATATGACAAAGACTATACTACCCTACCTACAACTACTAAATATATTACCGACTCCTATCAAAATCTATGTATTAAAGACTAATAATTGATCAATTAAACACGTAAAGAATCATGTAGTTATTCACATAAGAGAACAAGTCTAAAAGTATAAAAATTAATATTTTTATGAATTAATATATTTATGCACAATCAAATACTTAATTTATTAAATATAAGTACATATGTTTCTAAAAATGTGTCAGTTACAAACAAAATAAGGTGTAAATTTTTACTTAGACATTAGTAATGATAAAAGACGCACTTATGGAAACTAACAATATGGCCTTTAACATAGCATAATAGTGTACAAGGTTCATATAGCTGATCTCAATTGATTGGGAAAAAATGACTTAATTTGGTTAGTAGTAATACTCATAATTTTATTTTTAATAAATTAAAATACAACCATTTATAATTTTCAAAAAGAAATGTAAAAATATTTATGAAAATTTCAAATTCATTTTAATCAATTTTTTTAGGTATGTGTGTTTCGAGGGAAACACTAGAATTTTCTATTAATGTTTTGTTTCGGTCGCTTAGGAAATAGAAACGTTTCGACTGTTTCGGTGGAAAGAAGTGGCAATTTTGTTTCTTGGTTGAAACATGCAGAATAAGTATAAAAACTAATGATTATTCTTACCGGATAATCATCCCTTGATTGTCCTAACCTTCATAACAACGATGACCCGCATTTAACATAACTGTAGATCTAAACTTTTATCCGTAACTTATGCAAGTTACAATAGATAAATTTAAAAATTAAGAAATATTAAAAAAGTGAATGAGTGATACTATTGAAGTCCATGGGAAGAACTTTCATGAAATCTAATATCAAAATCTATTAACCTAGATGCTGAAATTAGAAGCCCTGTCTAGTCAAGCTTTTAAAGGTTGAAGGCATCACAGAGAAAGCCTAAATGAACATGAAGGGTGGTTGTAAGAAAGACGAAATATCTCATATCTAAATACATTTGGCAGCTGTAGCGGCCTTTTAATGATTTACTGTTCTCTGATCCTATGAAGAATTGAGGCCATGACATGAAGAAAAAAAAAGAAGTTTAGACATGATAATTGTTCATAGTGTCTATGTATGCACATGGAAGTCTATAGGCATTAATGTCATGAATCAAATCAAGGTCACATACCAAAGCCATCTCCCCAGGCTTGATAGCAGGTTCAACACAATCTCGCCCATAACTGTTTTCAAAAGGTGATTTTTAGTCCCAAAATAAAAATCCATTTAATGTTTCAACAACATGCTGTTGATGGACATTTATTTTAACATTAGAAGTTATCTGCCGACTGAATAAGCAATATGCTCTTGTGATTGTGAAACAAACATGATGCAGAAATGAAAGCAGTAGATCATATTTAAATGGAGTTAAAACAAGAATATTAAAAATGAATCTTCCAAAAGATTTTGCAAGCTTAAAATTAGTATACACAGATGCATCTCCAAGTGGCTCAGTAGCGTCATCCAGGATCGTCACGAAAATAAATTGAATAGATTTCAGGGTGAGTATAACATAAGATCACTCAATAGTTTGGTAAATTGAAGAAAGGGAGAGTTCACCTCCTACTTATGAACCTCCCTCCTAGAATATACAGAAAACCTTCCGGTAAGAATGACTTTTATCCTGTGTTGCATGTTTTCTTGCTCCTATATCAGCCAATGACCTTTTTTTAACTTTAAAATAGCCAATACCTTTTAATCAATTTTCCATGATTTTATCTTTGGCCAATGCTTGATTGGATAGTTGAGATGACAATGAAAACATCCACAAATAAGAATAAAGAATTCAAGTTCCTTAATCGCATCGTTCCACCTTAAATAGTTTTTACGATTAGACTTTCTCTAGTTCAAGGCAATACATTATATCCGAGATACAAAAAGAAGGAATGCATGTTCCCCCAAACGGGTGTCCTTTTGCAATGAAAGGTTCACTTACACAATTTGCCTCTTGCCATTTGCCACATCCAGCCTATAAAAGCTGCATCCTTTGCCAAAAGGAAAAGGCTTTCCCTTCCATTCTGTCATACCCATAATCAATTGCTTTGAAAGCGAATCGTTAAATATTAATCAGAAGGGAAGAATGGAAACTTAAATAAGAGAAAATATTTTTCATCATACCCAAGTGCCAACTAACTCCAACAGCTGAGGAATCCTCATCTGATATGTCATCAATGACAAACTGCAGATCCACGCTAATTGAATCAATGAACTTCTGGAAGAACTCTAGGATCGCCTGAACAATAATTGAACCTAAGACCAATTATTGGGGGAAAAAAAGAATATAAAACGACTCACGGTTGATCTTTAAATAAAATATTTGGCACAAGTTATGTTCCTATCATAGACTAACACCTCTACTGGCTTGTGTTATCAACATCTACGTAGAGTTCATCTGCCCCCAATTTTTTGAAACAGTTGTAACAGAGCTGCAAAATGACATCCATGAATAATTCTTTTGTCGATTGTGGGAGAATATTCTCAGTAAAGATAGATCTACGAAACAACAAAACTTTTCACTGCAGATAGAACATAGGTAAAAGAGCTTACTCAAAAAATGATATATATACATGTATATATATTTATTGATAAGTAGGTTACTCAAAAAATGATGCCGCATAGGATTATTCAATCATTAAGGGTGATTTTTCTTTTTCCTTTTTTCTTTTCAATAATTTTTTTTCCCTAGGTGTAGGGTTGGGGGAAGGGGGTTTAAAGAGGGAGGGAAAACTAGTACACGAACTAAACTATATGGATCTCAAAATACCACGTCAAATATGAAAATACAAAGCTGTTTGATGAAGATAAAAGCATACACCAAAGATTTTAATCCAGCCTTGAAAATTTCCAATTTATTGCAATGTATTCTTGAATTTCTTAAGTCAAATTTATTCTAGGAGGCTTCTATTGCCAGATCACTTCCAAACTGAAGTAGTTGAAGTTAGCTACATCAGCACTCTAACAGCACTATGAATAGAAATTAGCATATATTTTGGTTTCAAATTGTGACCAACTGTGATAACTAGCTCATGCATAGACATATCACACATGCACACACTCACCTATTACCTCATTATTTGAAGTTAGCAGGAGGTGCTACGTTTAAATTGCAATTTGGTTCCAGAGGTAATCATGATATACATCATGATATATCATTATCTGACCCTTCTTAGACACCACAGTGGCGGGAGTCATCATATATGTATCACATAGCCTTCATAAAATTAGATACAAAAAAAACTTTTAAGTTAGTTGCGCCTAAATAAGATTGATCGAGTCCTGGGGGGAGCGAGAGAGAAATTGCCTTGCGACCGAGGAATGGTCGAGGGAAGATAAGGTCCTCGTAGACGCAGTTGTGGGCAATGAGGTCCTGCACGGAGGCCAGATCGCGGCGGTTGATTCCCCCATAGAAATTCCTCACAACTTCCGACGACGCCGTATATGAGAACGAGGGAGTGGGAGATCCATCTTCCCCGGTCGTTCGCGCCGTAACCACTGTCTGATTGTCTGACGACGACGGCAACACGGCCCACCTTCCTATTCTTCTTATTCTTCTTGTTGTTGCAGTAGCGATTCCAACTGTACTGAAATAGTCGATAGCACAAGTATCAGCAGTAGTAGGGTTTACGAGAGTGAAAACAGGTAATAGTTGTGATAAAGTTGGCTTCCGATGCTGAGGGGCAAGGAGCGACGACGATGATGGGATGGTCATAAGCATCATGATGCCGGAGCGTGTCAATGTGATTGGATTATGGGGGATCAAATTTTGGTTCATAAGGAAAAGGAGGAGGACGGTTGTTACAAAAATATCCCGTAAACACTAATTTTATGGAATTTAAACCACAAACAATTTATAAATTAATGTGAAACAAATCTACCATTCAAATGTAATATGGATCGTCAAATTTGTTGTCTGTTTTTTGTGATATAAAGGTTTGGTTTGGAATAATTGTTTATTTATTTATTTATTTTATTTTATTTATTTTTGTATTTAATAAATTTTTTATTATTTAATTAAATTATTGAGATAAAATAAAAAAATTAAAAATAATTAATTAAAATATTTAAAAAATTCAAAAAAAATAAAAATAAATCAAAATAAGTCAATAAGTTAAATTTTATTTTACTTATTTTTATTTTTAGTGAATTTTTTTCATCTTTTGATCAAAATTTTTTATTTTTCAAGTTCAATTCATCGAAGCGATTTGAAAAAGTAAAACAAAATTAGTTAAAAGATGAAAAAAATTTAAATAAAGCAAAAGTAAACAAAATTAACAAAAATTAGCACAAACATGACCAAAGTATGCGTTCAAGGTTTTTTTTTTTCACAATAGAACTAAATTTGTGGCTACAATTTTATACTTCTAAATATTTTAAGAGATGATTATAAAATAAACTTTGTGATAAATTATATTGGAAGTGAAAGTTACATGGACAATGAGTATTTATCGATACTGTATATGTTTTTATTTATTAATTAAACAGAAAAACTCATATTTACTATTCTTAAATAAAAGAAAAATATTTGTTGACATAATTTCACCAAATTTTAATATTAGCCATAGGTTATCATCGGCAACTAGTTTAAAAATTAATTTTTTTTTTTGCTCTTTTGCGTTTTTAGTCGAAAAACTATACTGGGTTCAAAATAAGTTATTTGGTAATTTAACTTTTAAACTAAGTTTTTTTAAGTTGGTTATTTGAATAAAAAGTTAATTTTTTTACTTTTTCTTCCAAATAAACAATTTTATCCTTTTATATATTTTGATATTAACAATTATATGTATATTTTTTAATATAATTATATGTAGTTGTTAGTGGTAGTAAAATAGTTATAAATAAGGATATTACTATATTTTAAAGTGGTATGAGTTTAAATAAAATATTTTGAAAGTTTGTGTTTTGATTTAATTTTTTAACTTTTTAACTTTTTATTTTTTTGCCAAATAAGTAACATTAACTTTTTGATATTTTTAGCCAAAAGGCCAAAAGGCAATATTGCCGATCAAGGCCATAATGTTTTTTTTATTATAATAATACTAGCATAAACTCAAACTATGCACGGGATCTTAATTATTAAAAATTTAGTAGAGTATAATTTAATTTTGTTCTATTCCTCTACTTGGCTATCCTTTATCTATATTTTTTTTGTTTTTTCCAAAAATCCTCCACAATGTAGAACAACTCCTTAGCAAGAAAATAAGACTCATTTTTGTTGACACAAATCTCTTCTTCGAAAAGTTGAGAGAGAGTAATGCCATCGAAGGGATTCTCATGCGTGAAAGGTGGATGAGGAACTCCAATAGGCCAATCTCTTCATCGTCATGCCACTCTTCCATTGCAGTTGGCTTCCACGTCTAAATTCCAACCTCGACGCCATCCAATTCATTCATGTCAAACCATCCATCTTCTTCACATTCCCCGAGATCTTATAAACCATCTTCATCTGCATACAAAATTTCATCAGCATCAAGAAAGTATAAAGTTGGTCCTTCTGGCAGAGGGGTTATTGGCTTCAGTTCAATCATCGGCACTATGAACTCAGTTGGGTCAAAGGTTCTGGTTCTTTTCTCAATAAAATTGATTTTTTGTTGGGATGCATGATTTGGTAATGGGTTTGTGGTTACATTTGGCTATTGGATAGTTGTATGTGAAGGGATCACTTTATTGTTTATTAAGTTTTGGATCTCATGCCGAAATCTCATACAATTGTTGGTTAAATGACTATGCCCTTAACGAAAGGCATAGTACCGGGCAAAGTTATATCTTGGTGGTAATGAGTTTGGAGGAAGGGTTGGCTCCAACAGTTTCAACAGACCTTTCTTAATCAATTGGCTTAACAGGGTGGATAGCTATATAGTCAAAGGGGTGAAGGTTCTTTTTTGGACTCATGATTGATTTTGTGTAGTAGGCTAGGTAGGTGGATTTGACTAGTTCGGGTGCGGGCTTAAGAGGTTCACATCGTAGGTTCAGTTCACAAGGTTTGTGTAATTGTTGGTTGGGTTAGCATTGCTGGCATATGGACTTCGCATTTTCTGACTCAATTTCCCTTTCTCAATATCCCCAAACCGAAATGCATCTTTTATGTGTACTCTGGCATAAAAAAACCTAGTCGAATGTCATCAGCGGTTGGGTGGTCAGATACTTTCAAAATTGCGGTTGCCAGTTCTTTACCACCATTCTGACTTGTTCCTCCTCTATGGGCCGATTGGTCATTTTTGCTGTTTTAGCTCTCCAACGAGTCACGAACTAAACAAAAGATTCCTTGGGGTTGTGGCATCGTAGGCCATTTTCTTTTTGGGCGAAGGTCGTGTTTGAGTATTCATTTTTTTAAAAGATTATTTTATTTTAGAATTGAATATCAAAATGCCCGTAGACATGAAAAATAGAATCACTACTTGATTTTTGAAAAAAATCAAAACAAAAAAATTTAATCCACTGGTCAAAAGTTTCCATTAAAAATGGATTCGAGGGTTAAAGTACAAGATGGAAAAGGTCTAAGGCACCCCTATTCACCCAATCATGAGGTTTGCCTCTACTAATCGCTTTTAGTTCTTGTTTTAAAATTTTCAAAAGTAACAACTACAGAAAGCAAGGTTAAAGAGATATCATTCAAAAGCAAATAAGAAAATCAAAAATCCTATCTAATATACTTTAAAAATAGAATAAAAATATATCTAAGGGTCATGTTAAAAGTCATCGTACCTAACATGCTTTATTTATTAAGATATAAAAAGAAATAATATTCAGAAATATGATTTAAGCTACTGGACGAAAAGACAAGGTGCGACTGTAACAACCAAAGGTCGCAACCGCTTCATAACAAGAGAAAATCTCGTGGTCATGACATCTGAAGGTCGCGGCCGCTTAATAAAGATTGCGGCCATGACATCTAAAAGTCGCAGCTGCTACTATAAGCGAAACATGGGTTACGGTCGTGACATCTAAAAGTTGCAGCCGCTATTATAAATGAAATAAAAGTCATAGCCGTGACATGTAAAGATTTTAGAATGACTTCTACTGTATACAGTGTGTAGGTGGGCATAATATGCACAAAAAACTTTGATTTCATGTTTATCATAAGCATTATGGTATGTTTTCCTATGTTAACAAAATATTTTAAGGATAAGGAAAAACAAAAGCATCCTTACTTTAGCTATAAAAAAACTACCATTCAATACTTTATTAATAAAATAAATAGAATAATTGAAATAAATGAACATCTAGTACCGATCAGGTTGATGAACAACCCTCCCACTATGACGAGGCACTACCAGTGTCTGTGTACTATCAGTAGCACGCTGTGCAGAATCAGAACCCTGTTCTTGATTTCCACCTATCCCGATAATCCTCCCACTACGACGAGATAATGAGAAATCAGTGACTTGTTCTTCAGTTCTACTAGTATTTCCTCTCATTTATTTTAGAACAATATTGCTTTTGGGCCTGTGATCCATAATGTAATCCTCTTCTAAGAATCGGATATTGATACTAACAATGGCCTTCTGATCCTTAGAATTATAAAACAGACTACCCTTCATTCCCTTGGGATACCCTTCAAAGAAACAGACTTCTGTCCTCGGTTCCAAATTACCCGCGTTCCCTTTTAGCACATGTGCTGGACACCCCTAAATTCGAATGTATTTTAGACTAGGCTTACGCCCGGTCCACAATTCTGTTGGAGTAAAAGGTACTGATTTAGAAGGTATCAAGTTCAGAATGTAAGTCGTTGTCTTTAAAGCGAGTTTCCAAAATAAATCAGGTAAACTTAAATAACTCATCATGGACCTTACCATTTCCTTAAGAGTCATATTCCTTCTTTCTGCTACACCATTCTGTTGTAGAGTGCCAAGTACAGTCAATTGGGATGAATCCCCTCTGATGACAAGTAGCCCTTAAACTCTCCAAAGAGGTATTTTTCACTACAGTCATATTGTAGTGATTTAATACTTTTACCCAGACGCTTCTCCACCTCCGCCTTGAATTCTTTGAATTTCTCAAAGCATTCAGACTTACGGTGCATTAGGTAAATGTATCCATACCTTGAG